>JBBYHL010451179.1:0-10800 GCA_038381835.1 Adansonia madagascariensis | reverse complement strand
CTCCTTTAAGAAGGATATTGTTGCTAACTTCAGTTTTCCAAAGTGCCAGATATTCCTGGTCCCGCCTCACTTTCAGTGCTATAATAAAAAGAGAAAAAAAAAATCCCAATATCTATATGTAGTGGTGGAATATCATCACAGATAAGAATCATGCATTCATTATGACGAAAGTAACTTGCTAATTCTTCTTTACGAATCAAGCAGACAAGCATTCAATTAACAAAAGAAATTAAAAAAAGAAAAAAAAAAAAAACATACTGGAGCTTGAAGTTTCTATCTTCTATCACCTGATATTACTATTGTTCTTTTAATTTTTTTTCAGTCCCAAGAAGTTTTTGTTTTTGACGGATTACAATTCAACTATAACTTCACTAATGCTCATTCGTTCTCTTGGTGTTTCTGCAGAACATGCAAGCAGCTCCGATTTCCAATATCACAGTGAAACATTCTGCAATCACGCTATTCTCGCTCTGAGAGAGGGACTGGTCCTTTTGTTTCTTGGAAAAAAGAATAAGATGCACGATGTCCATCACTTGTTTCGACTACGTGATTATATCCAATCAAATCACAACAACTATTGATTCACCTCTTTGTTTTTTATTCATCTTAATACTCCTAAGAATATGAAAACTAACTACGATGCATTGACAATGGATCAGTACACTAAATATATACTGTTTTTCATTCCATATAGGTGAATTTAATTAGTTTTCATTTTTTTATTGATAAAAATTTATTTCAGTCGATTGTATTTATTTTTTCTAACTGTAAATAAACAGCATTTGTAGTTATATATACTCTGCTTAAAGAATAACCGAATAAAACAATAGCATGAAGAAAATGATTGCTTCAGTTAAGCAAACTGAAAAACTTGTTGGTATTAATTGGAAATCTTTAAGGGACTTTGCAGACTTGGCGAAAGGAACAAAGACTTGTGGAATCTGACCTGAAAATGGCAGTGGGAAATGGAAAACGAAGAAGTTAGGTCTGCTGCATTTTGGGTTTTACCTTGACCTGGTTTTACTGGTGCAAAAACATTTTTTTATTCTCTGTTTCTGATCAATACTTTGGACAATGATTTTTGGCAAGTTAGCATTCAAGTAAGCTTCCTAAAAGCTTGTGATGTCGCATAATTTTACACATATTCTTTTCACTCAATTTATTATCAATTCGTTTTTGAGTTATTTTTGTTTTTCATCTTGGGATTAACTCTTACAAGAAATATTTTAATTTGATACAGATTACAGACTCATATATTGGAGGTAATGCCTCCATATTTATTTTCATTTTTCAGAGCTGAGTGCTTGTAGCCTGTAGGAGAAATCAATACGGCACTTGCGTGACCTTAGCCTTTATTAGGTCCTGCATCTTAAGAAAACAAGTAAATCTCTCTAAACCATCATATTGAAAAGTGTTGAAGTTGCATTTTAAGTAATGTGGATGGAGAATCTAATAGGATATATATAAGGCCATATAGATATGAAAGACAATGTAAAACTAATTTTGAGAGAAAGAATGAATGGTAATTTAAAGCTCAAATTATTAACCAATAATTGATGGATTTTGCCACCTCTTCCATATTTCACTTATACTAATCTATTCAGAAAACAGTAAATTCTCGTAAAAGAAAATGATAGAGGGAGATTTTAAGTCTTGAATTAAACGCTGAGTGGGAAAGTTTGATTCTATGGAGGATACTCGCAGCAGGGTCACAATTATGGACACCTCATTGAAAACAAAGTCAAGCTGCCCTGTAATTTCTTCGTGGAAAAAAGAAAAACAAAACAAATGGAAGTTTTGATTTCCAAAGTCATCTGATAGCCGATGGGTAAACCAGATTTGTTGCTTCTGCGTGGTTCTTGGGTCAATACCCTTGGAGGGAAAGCCATTTTCGAGCAATGAATAAGGCAGAAGCTTCTGAAAATTAATTACTTTGGAATTAAATGAAGCTGAAATAACAGATAAATTTCCCTCATAATTTTAGGCAATAAGCACATAAAAGAAAAAGTATATTGTTCATGAAACGTTAGAAGGTGGAATTTTATTCATGAAATGCAGAGACAAGATTTGGAAACTTTGAAACTAAATCAAATATTCTTACAGATTTGTTCCTTCATTTCAGAAAACAATGGAATGGGAAGGAAAAAAAAAGGTGAATAACAAAGGTGATCTCCAACGTGAATCTAGAACGATTAGCTGTCGAGAAATGCCCCCTTTCATGCATGTATCTTAGCAACGACTAAAGATAGTTGGCAAACTTGACTGACGCCATAAATAGCCAAGGTCCCACCAGAGAAATTAATGCAAAGTATCTCTTACGGACTGCAAAAGTTCAAAGGCAAGTGCTAAACTTCAGTAATTATGTAGCAACGATGGCCTAAATACTGACAAAGCAAAGAATTTCTGATTGGAATAAGATAAGTTCTAAATTCTAATAGGTGAACTGTTTTGAGAAAACTGAGTCGTTAGTAACAGTAAGAAGAAAAGCTGTAAATTACTTTGGCTTTTGGATCACTATTTCTTGCTCCTTCAACAAGTTTCAAATACAAGAATTTCCCTGAACCACTAGCCAATTTGGAAAATAGTAGAGTTTTTGCGGACTTCAACATCAGTTTTCTTATGTGTGTTGTTGTCAAGTTTCATGACAGTTACCAACCAAATTGAATTCAAAGACTAATTGAAGATGACACTGCATTAAAACGATCAGGTAGAAAAACAATCGAAATGCCAAGAATTAACAATATATTTTTTCTGCCAATAATATCGAAATGCATGACTATAAGCAAATGAAACTGCAGTCACATAATTCATGCATCTACTAAATTAAACTACATTCACAAGGATTCCACAGCAATTAATCAGTTGAAATTTTTCTAACTCATTCGTGATCCACATGCCGGTGTTACTAATTTCAGTTTTTCCCAAGCTTCAGATAGTCCTGGTCCTGACTTAGCCGTGCTATTATGATAAAAGCGAAAAATAATCTCCATATCCATATATGTCTAACGGTGGAAGATATATCATGTATATTATATATTATAATCTATATTAATATACTAATACTAATGCTCTTGGCTGAGTGATGTCATTGGTTAACCAAACACTCAACTAATTTAGAAAAATATCAAAAAATATCTAATTAAAATAATAGTATTAATTTTATATTTTAAAAAACTACTCTAATTTTAAAAATCACCCACCTCTTCTTAAAATACCTACTGAATTTTAAAATATACCTACCCAAATTTAAAATAAAAATTTCCTTCTATTTAAAATATTTTTCACGTATTTTTCTCATAAATTCAGATAAAAAAAACTATCCACTTGGTTTGTTTTTAAAAGTAACTATCTATCTTTTTAAAGGATTACCTAGGCTTTTTTACACGTTCATTTATTAAACTCTTTTAAAAAAAACATTTATTTTTTTCGATCATGGATGTGCTAATTATAATAGAAGTTTTTATGGACGTTCAACCCAAATAAATGAAGGCCCAAATTAACCGCTCATTTTAACCCTGCCATCAAAATCCAAGTAGTCGTCGCCTTTTTCATCTTAGCTTTCGTTGAAACAGAGATTTCGTGCTTTCAAATTTTCTGAGTTACTGTTATTATTATTATTAGAACTTTAACGTGTCTTTACAAGATCTTACCAGAAACAAAGCAATGTCAACGTTTCCCGACTCGCTCACTCAACTCCGTGGCCACTACTTCCACCCTGTCGAGTCAATCCCACTCGAGGAAGACGAAGGCATCGGCTCCGTGGCAACTCTTTCGCGGCCGAATCGGACCCTGCGTAGCTACTCCAATTTTGTTGAGGTTAAATCAATGTATTCACTACAATAACGGTATACCTAATACGTATCGATTTTTTAAAGTAGAATAAAATAATATAGTAATATACCTTTTAATTTTTGTATTGACTCGTGTTGGTCATGTTGGCCTGTATTGAGTAGTACATGCAGTGTGGAAGAGGATTTTAAAATTTTTATTTTACTTATTTGATTTTTTAATTAATTTTTAATATTTTTTATATTTTAAATATTTTTATTTTGTTCATAATTACATTTAAAAATAAAATATATTGATTAATTAGACTATTAAACTTAATTAATAATTATTTAATATATTTTTTAAATATTTTTATACTTATTTATTTGAAGTTTAAAATTTTTTGATATTAAATATTTATAATTTTAAAATTTATATTTAAATATAAACATATGTAAATGTATATAATGGATATATATTTGCTATAAACAAGAAATAGTATGTTGAAGTGCATCAGCATCTGTATGTATCAATACTAAAATAAAAATGATATATTTATCGATACAGTATTAATTACATTAAGCAAAAAAATAAAAATAAAGAAAGCTAATTTTTTTAAATTAATATTTTAATCTTAACTAACAATTAAAAGATAAATATATAATATATTTATTTGATGGACAATTGAAAGATAAATAATAAAATATTAAAAAAAATTTAAAATTTTTGTGGACCAATTTAGTTATATTTAATATATTAAATATATGTATAATTATAAATTAAAAGTATTTTCAAAATTTTTTAAAATCAATTTAATTTATTTAATATATAAATACATATAAATATGTATATTAATGGCATTTCCAAAATTTTTGGGGCCAAAGCCCTTCACATCAGGACTACCCTCCGCCCCTGCCGAGGAATCCACTGATATTGCATCACAGACATCAACAAATCGGGAGGGACTTGGCCAAGATTTCAGTGGATTGGACGGCCCGGTTTTGCCTCTGCCAGTTGAAATGGAGCTCGAGGAAAGGGTTGCTCTCAGGGAATGGAGAAGGTTAAGATCCATTAAAAGTTCGATTTTTTTGAACAATTCCGCCGTTTTGTTTTTTTATATATTTATGGTTACTAAGAAATTTTGGGGAAATCTGTAAAATGTATTATAGAACAACATATAGCTTTAATTACCAATACAGTATTCTAATTTGATGATGCACAAGAAGAAAGGAATTTATGTTTAATACAGAATGCAGACACACTTATTGGAGGTAATACCTCCATATTTATTTAATTTTCTCTAAGTAGAGTGCTCTTTGGAGAAATCAGGAGTCCTGCAAATACCAGAAAACTGCACTTTGCCTGACCTAAGCGTCTTTAAGTCCCATTGATACGGCACTTTAGGTACCTGCAACATATGAAAACAAGAAAACTTTCAAACCATCATATTTACTGACAGCATGTAACCAAAAACATTTTACTTGCTCAAACTGTTTGAATAAATCATTTATCTGAAAAGTAGTGGAAATTAATGTGCCTTAAGTCATGTAATAATGATTTTGTTAAGAATAACACAGCATAAAAGGATATTAACATTGCCTGATTATTGAGCAGCGTATAAAGTTTGGCGCCCACGATGTAAGCGAGTTGGATGACGCTTGTCTCTAATAGAACAAAGCTTGGCAACAACATCACTCATTTCCATTCGCTCACTTGGTGACTCAGCCGAACAAGTGAGCCCTATTCCAAATATCAAATTCAAGTCTTGAAGATGTCTATCATTTACAAGGCCACTTCCATCGAGAGTGATGCTCGCGACAGTTCTTTGTCGGACCCTCTCTTGAAGAAGAATGGGATCTAAAATCTCAATCACTCGTTCAGGCAAATTTGCCCTAACAAAGTTGTGAAGATTTAAACCTTCTTTGAACATTTCATCAGTCGGTCGTTTCCCCGTAAACATCTCTAGCAAGAGGATGCCATAGCTATACACATCACCTTTAGTTGACAACTCGCGTCCCATTCCATATTCTACAATTAATTTACCACAGATTATATATATAGCAATAATGGTAGAAGAGATCTCATAAAAACTACAAAGATAGCCTATACGAAATTAATTCTGATTTGAAGTAATGCTTTTTTTCTTATTAAGCAAAAACTGTTTCTAGATTATGTGTTTCGCTTTGGAATTATGCTGTGCTAAGAGAAAAGTATTAGAATGGAATAAATGAATTAAGTGAACTATACCTGGTGGGGCATAACCAATAGTTCCTCTTAATCCAAGGGAGCTTGATTGATTTGTAGAAGAGTTAAGCCTGTCAGCAGAAAGGATCTTCGCTAAGCCAAAGTCACTTATATGGCCAACCATTTCCTCATCAAGTAGAATATTGCTTGGCTTGAGGTCACAATGAATAATTGATGTTCCGCAATGATGGTGCAGATACTCCAGCGCATGAGCAACATCTATGGCCACATTTACTCTCTGGAAGAAATTCAGATTTCTCATTGTCTCCTGTTCGTTCAAGCCAAAATATGGATTCAGCCAATCCTCCAAGCTTCCCTTTGCCATGAACTCATAAACCAATGCTTTAAAATCATTGCCTTGATAATCGACACCCGAAATTGCTGTTAATACCTTGACAAGATTCCGGTGTCTGATGTTCTTCAAGGCCTCACATTCAGCCAAGAAACTCCCGGAAGCTCTAGGATTCAGAAGATTAAGCACCTTAACGGCAATAACTACTCCACTCTCTTCAAGAATTCCTTTGTATACAGAACCGAAGCTTCCTGAACCAAGCAAATTTTGCGAGGAGAATCCATCAGTAGCCTTTAGGATGCTTTGGTATGATAACTGTAAAAGTGAATGTTCAGCACAAGCTGTTGTTGGATGCTCTTTCTTCTTTCTAAACCACAAAATGAGGAGAAAAGAGAATACCAAAGTCACTCCTAAAATCACAACAACAATTGCAATTTTTGATTTAAGAGAAAACTTTGATCTTTTGATTGGTGTTTTCGAGTTACATCTGGGCAGGTGTAACTCTGGGATGCCTCCACAAAGCTTATTATTTCCCTCAACAAATGTAGCACTTGCATTCTTAAAGACTCCTCCAATCGGTATCATACCTTCGAAATCATTGAAAGATAGATTTAAATACTGTAATGGCCCAAAGTTGACAAGAAATTCTGGAATCTCACCGGTAAGATTATTGTCAGACATGTCTAATGATACAAGACCTCTCAATGAACTAAAAGACGATGGAATGGGCCCTTCAAACAAATTGCCATCCAAGAAGAGGTACTCCAGTCTTACACAGCTACCAAGATTGTTTGGAAGCAAACCAGATAACCTGTTGTGAGAAACAGAGAATCCACCTAGATTCTTCAAGTTTTCTACTTGGTCAGGAATCTCACCAGTTAAATAGTTTGATGATAAGTCTAGTGCGAAAGTCAAGGATGAGAGTCCTGTTACTTCAGCGGGTATTGATCCAGTAAGATTGTTATAAGAAAGATCCAATCCAAGCAAATTTTGGCATTTACCTAGACTTGAAGGAATGCTGCCCTGAAGATTGTTACAACATAAACTAAGTTTGGTTAACATTGTCAAATTTCCAATAAAATGGGGAATAGGCCCAGAGATCAAATTATCATCAGACAAAAATATCTGTAGCTTCTGAAGCCTCCCTATAGCAGGGGGAAAGGGCCCTAATATTTGATTTTGTGATACCCCAAGCACCTCCAAATTGATGAGATTTCCAATCCCATCCGGAATTCTTCCCACTATTTTGTTATCTTCTATATTTAAATATGAAAAAGTCCTAGAGAAATTGCTAATGCACTTGGGCAATACCCCGCCAAAATTATTTTGTCTTATCGTTATATCTTCCAATCTAGTACTATTTGTTAAAGAACAGAGAAAGTTTAAATCACCTACCCCCCCATTTCCAAAATGGTTGTCAGATATAAGAAAATGTGCTATTTTATCGAGGTTTTCAAATGAAGGCAAGTTTCCCCTAAATTTGTTTATTGCAACTTGAAGTGTGTGGAGATTTGAGGCATTAGATATTGAAACCGGGAATTGTCCAGTGAAATGGTTTTGCATAACAGAAAAGAATTCAATATATGGCATAGTGATTCCTATGTCTGAAGGAAGAGTACCTTGAATCCTGTTTCCGGAAATTTCAAATATTCTAATATTGGAGAGGTCGAAAATTGAGATAGGAACAATACCAGAAATTTCATTTTCTGATACCATGAAAAATGAAAGATTTGTCAATTGCCCAAGTGCCTCAGGTATAGTCCCACTGAGTCCGATACTGCCCAAAGAAAGTGTCTCCAGAGACGACACGTTCCCCAAGGAAGGTGGGATATTCCCTCTTAAACTGTTGGTTCTTAAACTTAAAACTTTTAGGTTTGACAAGAGACCAAGAAAACCAGGTATTTCACCAGTTAGTTGGTTGCCTCTCATATGAAATAATGTAAGTTTAGAACAGCTTGATAAATTGGAAGGAATTTCACCACTGATGGAGTTATTGGCCAGTTGCAATATTTGCAATCTTCTCAAACGGCCAATTTCTTGAGGAATTTCATTGTTAAAGCTGTTTCCTTCAAGATTCAACACCCTGAGAAAGCTCAAATTTCCAACGTACGGTGATACAGACCCTGAGAGTTTCAGGAGTTGCAGTTCCAACCTGGTGACTCTCTGATGCCTACGACCGCATGTAACACCATGCCACTGGCAAAAGTGAGTGGAACTATTCCAGGATTGCATGACATTGAGCTGATTACCAGTTATCTTGGCTTTGAACTCGATTAAAGCTTGTTGATCTGTGTCATTTCCTCTGACTACAGGGCGTGCTAAACCAAGCAAGTTAAGACCCTGCAAGTTGAAGCATGAGAGAAAAATGATAACTTCAATGTAAACAAGAAAAAAAGAGCTGGGCACTTCCAAATGCTTGCTCCGTAGCTCCATCAATCCGAAAAAATTTATTAATTGATGAGAGTGATTTGTATTTGAGAGTGTTTGGTTTTCAACAAGAACTAGAGGGCAATATAAGAAGTATTGCAACTCCCAACTGGTTCTGTTAATGTAACAATTCAGATGCTACGAGAAAATTTGTAAAACAGTAAAGATGAAAAAGGTCCGGAGTTGGATTCCGAGGAGACACTCTGATGCTTAAGTAAGTAAAGGATATTATGAATGAAGAACGAAGAGAGAACGAGGGAATTCTAATTGCTATTACCTCATAAGTGTACCTATATAGGCTTTCGTAGAAGTTCTATTTGATTTGAAAGTCCAGGAGATAGTAGTTACATGATAATTAAATTTATCTCTTTAGTAAGACTAAAGTTATCTAACTATCCTCTAATATTTATCTCGAGATCACACTTAGTGACGAAGTTGGTAACGGAATATAACAATGTTCAAGTTTTTTTCTGACTTTGAAAGTAATGTTTCTACGACTCGCTTGTGGCCCCTGCTCTAATTGGAAGCGTCAATTTGGGGTTGGATTTTCTCGTGGATTTTGACCATAATTGAGCCATACTTTACTAAATACCTTTCCCATTGCTATATTTCTTTTCACTTTTATTATAGTCGGGGTTGACTGGATATTTAAGCCAAAACATTCAATTGGTAAGTTACCGTGGAAGTCTGCAAATTGGAAAATGGTGTAATTGGGAACTTTCGCAATCAGCTCCTCCCTCGTTCGAGTGAGCTTCCAAAAAGCTTGAGATTTGGGATGATTCTTTTTTTTTTTTTTTTTTCATTTTATTATCGATTCATTTTTATTTTTTTAAATAATTTTTGGAATATGAATGCTAACAAATACTTATATCAAAATCCTTGAAATACAAAATATCTTGATAAATATATTTATTAAAACTAATTCATGATTATTGTTGTGATAGTAACAGTAATCTAATTCCTAATCAACTTTACTAGTATCCTAAACCATAGCTAAAGTCAAAAAGAGGTTTATTTTGGATGATTCTTTCTTCTTTTTCTCGAACTACTCCATAGAAGAATTAAGTAGAATAACATTGGATTCATGAAATATATATATATATATATATATATATAAAATAAAGTTTTAATGGATCTCTAAATTAACCATTAAAACCAAATAAATGAAGGCTCAAATTAATAGCCAATTCAACAAAGCCCATCAAAATCCTAATAGTCATCGCCTTTTTCGTTTTTGATAATGAGAAATTTTGGGGTGAGTAAGAAGATAAACACAAGAAAGACCGGCTGTAAAAGGAATTTATGATATCCAACTTTATATCTCATCGTTTGATTCAAGTTTGTCTTACTTCGAAAGTCATTTGGCCATGAATAGCATGGACTACTGTTTTTTGTCGAAGAAGCATCTCCTTGGGTTGGCCTCTATTATGGACTTTTACCATAATTGAACCATACCGAAGACTTTAATCATGGAATTAGAGTGCAAAGACTATGGGCTGAATGCAAAGTGGAGATTGACTACTTTAAGTCATGTGATTATGCTTAAGCAAACCACTCCAGTTCATCAATCATCACCCTCTTTTTCCATCATCTAATAGCAATCAAAGACCTCCTTAACACCAACATAAAAACCATCATAAATAATTGGCTAGCCTAAGAAAGTCAATCTCAGGCCACTGGAATTCAAATTCATCATCGAGCTCTTGAAGACTTGAAATATCTCCTGCTAATAGATATAGAATATAGTGGGAGTGGGATAATTTAGATTGAAAGCTCTGGCACGCTAAGAAAATTTAGAATACTGTCAAAATATGATTAGAACAAGGTCAGATACAAACTGTATAAGAGATGAATTGTTTTTAAATTTTTTCCCTCAAATCTAAAATTAACTATGAGAAAAAAATCAAATCTCAAAAAACTTTAGATTGTTTAAATCCAAAAAGAAAAGAAAATAGAATAACATTCAAATTTGGAAAATACCATATAAATAAGGGTTAATTACGTACATGATCTCCGAATTTTAGACTATATTTTAAATTGATTTCATATTTCAAACGTATCAATCAAGT
>JBBYHL010451128.1:0-16069 GCA_038381835.1 Adansonia madagascariensis | reverse complement strand
GATACTTGCAATAATCTCTATTCTTTTTATTTATGGCACTACCACCATGTTCTCCATATTGGCATGCACGATATTGATGCTTTGGATTTGCAAGAAAAGCTTTTTTTTCACCATTTTCCTCATAATTATTGTTCATCTGTGAAATAAGACGAACTTGGATACTCGTAATAATCTCTATTCTATTTTTTATGGGCACAATAATCATGTTCTTCTTTTCGGGATATGCTACATTAATGCTTTGGATTTCCAAGTAAAGCTTTTCTTTTCACCAATTTCCTTATTATTAAAGTTTATCCTTGAAATGAGACAAAACTGGATACCCATAATATGCTCTATTCTTTTTGTTATGGGCATTACAATCATGTTCTCCACATTAGGATACACGATACCGATGCTTTGGATTTGCAAGAAAAGCTTTTCTTTCCACCATTTTCCTTATTATTAAAATTATCCTTGAAATGAGACAAAATTGGATACTCATAATAATCTCCATTCTATTTTGTTATTGGCACTATAACATATTTTACTCAGTGGGATACACGATATTGATGCTTTGGATTTGCGAAGATAAGCTTTTCTTTCCACTGTATTCCTTATTCTTAAAGTCTATCCTTGAAATAATCTCTACTTTTTTTATTAGTGGCACTGCGATCATGATCTTGACATTGGCATGCACGGTGTTGATGCTTTGGATTTGCAAGAAAAGCGGTTCTCTCCACCATTTTCATTATAATTAAGATTCATTTGTGAAATGAGACAAGCTTGGAAACCCATAATAATCTCTATTCTTTTTGATATGGGCACAATGATTATGTTCTCTTCATCGGGATACACAATATTGATGCTTTGGATTTGCAAGAAAAGGTTTTCTTTCCACCATTTTCCTTATAATCAAAGTTCATCCATGAAATTAGACAAATTAGGATACTCATAATAATATCAATTCTTTTTGCTATAGGCATTACAATCATGTTCTCCCTATTGCGATACATGATATCGATGCTTAGGATTTGCAAGAAAAGCTTTTCTTTCCACCATTTTCCTTATTAATAAAGTTTACCCTTGAAATGAGATAAACTTGGATACTTATAATAATCTTCGTTCTTTTTGTAATTGGCACTATAGTTATGTTCTCTTCATTGGGATACATGTTATTGATGCTTTGGATTTGCAAGAAAACCTTTTTATTCCACCATTTTCCATATTCTTAAAGTTTATCCTTGAAATAAGACAAACTTACATGCTCATAATAATCTCTATTCTTTTTGTTATGGGCACAACAATCATGTTCTCCTGATTGGGATACACGGTATTGATGCTTTGGATTTTTAAGAAAATTTTTTCTTTCCACCATTTCCCTTATAATCAATATATATCCATGAAATGATATAAACTTGGATATTTGTAGTAATCTCTACTCTTTTTATTAGTGGCACTTCGATCATGATCTCCACATTGGCATACGCGGTGTTGATACTTTGGATTTGCAAGGAAAGCTTTTCTTTCCACCATTTTCCTTATAATTAACGTTTATCTATGAGATGAGGCAAGCTTGGATACTCATAATAATATCCATTCTTTTTGTTATGGGAACTACAATCATGTTCTCCTTATTACGATGCATGATATTGATGCTTTGGATTTGCAAGAAAAGATTTTCTTCCCACCATTTTCCTTATTAACAAAGTTTATCCTTGAAATGAGACAAACTTGGACACTCGTAATAATCTCCATTTTTTTTGTTATTGGCACTATAATCATGTTCTCTTCATTAGGATACAAGTTATTGATGCTTTGGATTTGCAAGAAAAGCTTTTCTTTCCACCATTTTCCTTATTCTTATACTTTATCCTTGAAATGAGACAAACTTGGATGCTTATAATAATCTCCATTCTTTTTGTTGTGGGCACAACAACCATGTTCTCCGCATTGGGATACATGGCACTGATGCTTTGGATTTACAAGAAAAGCTTTTTTTTCTACCATTTTTCCTATAATCAATGTATATCCGTGAAATGACACAAACATGGATACTTGGAACAATCTCTACTCTTTTTATTAGTGGCATTACAATCATATTCTCCACATTGGCATACATGATGCTAATGGTTTGGATTTGCAAGAAAAGCTTTTCTTTCCACCATTTTCCTTATAATTAATGTTCATCCATGAAATAAGACAAGCTTGGATACCCATAATAACCTCTATGCTTTTTGTTATGAGCACAACAATCATGTTCTCCTTATTGGGATACACAATATTGATGCTTTGGATTTGCAAGAAAAGTTTTTCTTTCCACCGTTTTCCTTACAATCAAAGTTCATCAGTGGAATGAGACAAAATTGGATACTCGTAATAATATTCATTCTTTTTGTTATGGGCTCTTCAATCATGTTCTCCCTATTACGATACACGATATTGATGCTTTGGATTTGCAAGAAAAGCTTTTCATTTCACCATTTTCCTTATTATTAAAGTTTATCCTTGAAATAAGTACAAAATTGGATACTCATAATAATCTCCATTCTTTTTATTATTGGCATACAATCATGTTCTACTCTTTGGGATACATGATACTGATGCTTTGGATTTGCAAGATAAGCTTTTCTTTCCACCATTTTCTTTATTATTAAAGTTTATCCTTGGAATGAGACAAACTTGGATACTTGTAATAATCTCTATTTTTTTTGTTATGGGCACAGCAATCATGTTCTCCTCATTAGCATACATGGTATTGATGCTTTAGATTTATAAGAAAAGCTTTCCTTTTCAACTTTTTCCTTATAATAATCATTGTATATCTGTGAAATGATACAAACTTGGATACTTGTAATAATCTCCACTCTTTTTACAATTGGTGTTGCAATCATGTTCTCCATATTAGGATATATGGTATTGATACTTGGATTAGCAAGAAAAGCATTTCTTTCTACCCTTTTCCTTATAATGAAAGTTCATTTATGAAATAAGACAAACTTAGATACTCATAAAAATATCCATTCTTTTTGTTATGGGCACTACAATCATGTTCCCCCTATTATGATATACGATATTGATGCTTTGGATTTGCAAGAAAAGCTTTTCTTTTCACCATTTTCCAAATTATTAAAGTTTATCCTTGAAATGAGATAAAATTGGATAATCATGATAATCTCCATTCCTTTTGTTATTGGCACTACAATCATGTTCTACTCATTGGGATGCACAGTATTGATCCTTTGGATTTGCAAGATAAGCTTTTCTTTCCACCCTTTTCCTTATAATCAAAGTTCATCCATGAAATAAGACAAACTTGGATACTCGTAATAATATCCATTTTTTTGTTATGGGCACTAAAATCATGTTCTCTCTATTACGATACACGATATTGATGCTTTGGATTTGCAAGAAAAGCTTTTCTTTCCATTATTTTCCTTATTATTAAAGTTTATCCTTGAAATGAGACAAAATTAGATACTTGTAATAATCTCTATTCTTTTTGTTATTGGCACTACAATCATGTTCCCCTCATTGGGATACACGATATTGATGCTTTAGATTTGCAAGATAAGCTTTTCTTTCCACCATTTTCCCTATTATTATAGTTTATCCTTGGAATGAGACAAACTTGGATACTCGTAATAATCTCTATTCTTTTTGTTGTGGGCACAACAATTATGTTCTCCTCATTAGGATAGAAGGTATTGATTCTTTGGATTTACAAGAGAAGCTTTCCTTTCCACCATTTTCCTTTTAATCAATGTATATCTATGAAATGATACAAACTCTGATACTTGTAATCTCCACTCTTTTTACTAGTCCCATTACAATCATGTTCTCCACAATGGGATACACGGTATTGAAATTTTGGATTTGGAAGAAAAGGTTTTCTTTCCACCATTTTTCTTATAATTAAAGTTCATCTGTGAAATGAGACTATCTTGGATACTCATAATAATCTCTATTCTTTTGGCTATGGGCACAATAATCATGTTCTCTTTATTGGGATACACGATATTGATGCTTTGAATTTGCAAGAAAAGCTTTTGTTTCCACCATTTTCCTCATAATCAAAGTTCATCCATGTAACGAGACAAACTTGGGTACTCATAATGATCTCAATTCTTTTTGATATGGGCACTACAATCATGTACTCCTTATTTGGATACAGGATAATTATGCTTTGGATTTGTCAGAAAAACCTTTTCTTCCACCATTTTCTTTATTACTAAAGTTTATCCTTGAAATAAGGTAAAATTGGATGCTCATAATAATCTGCATTTTTTTGTTATTGGCATTACAATCATGTTCTCCTAATTGGGATATATGATATTGATGCTTTAGATTTGCAAAAAAAGCTTTTATTTCCACCATTTTCCTTATAATCAAAGTTCATCCCAGAAATAAGACAAACTTGGATACTAGTAGTAATCTCCATTCTTTTCTTTATAGGCACTGCAATAATGTTCTCCTTATTAGGATACAAGATATTGATGCTTTGGATTTGCAAGAAAACCTTTTCTTTCCACCCTTTTCCTTATTATTAAAGTTTACCCTTGAAATACGACAAGCTTGGATACTTGCAATATGCTCTATTCTTTTTGTTATGGGTACTGCAATCATGTTCACTTCACTGGGATACACGATGTCGATGCTTTGATTTGGAAAGAAAAGCTTTTCTTTTCACCATTTCACATATAATCTAAGTTTATCCTCGAAATGAGTCAAACCTGGATTCTCATAATAATCTCCATTCTTTTTGTGATTATGCACTACAATCATGTTCTTCATATTAGGACAAACGATATTGATGCTTTGGATTTGCATGAAAAACTTTTCTTCCCACCATTTTCCTTATAATTAATGTTCATCCATGAAATGAGACAAACTTCTTGATTCTTTTTGTTAATGGGCACTACAATCATGTTCACCTCATTGCAATACATGATATTGATGCTTTGATTAGGCAAGAAAAGTTTTTCTTTCCACCATTTTCTTTACTATTAAAGTTTATCTGTGAAATAAGGCAAACTTAGATACATATGACAATCTCTATTCTTTTTGTTATCAATGTTACAATCATGTTCTCCTCATTGTGATACACGATATTGATGCTTTGGTTTAGCAAGAAAAATTTTTCCTTCCACCATTTTCCTTATAATCAAAATTTGTTGGTCAAATTAGTAAAACTTGGATTCTCGCAATAATCTCCATTCTTTTTATGATTGGGCACTACAATCCTACTCTCCACATTGGGATACATGATATTGATGTGTTGGACTTACAGGAAAATCTTTTCTTTCCACCATTTTCCTTATAATCAATGTGTATTCGTGAAATGAGACAAACTTTGATACTAGTAATAATCTCTATTCTTTTTGTTATTGGCACTACAATCATGTTCTCCTCATTAGGATATACGGTATTGATGCTTTGGATATACAAGAAAAGCTTTTCTTTCCACCATTTTCCTTATAATCAATGTATATTCGTGAAATGATACGAACCTGGATACTTGCAATAATCTCCACTATTTTTATTAATGGCAGTGCCATCATGTTCTCCATATTGGCATACATAGTATTGATGCTTTGGATTTGCAAGAAAAGCTTTTCTTTCTACCATTTTCCTTATAATTAATGCTCATCCCCGTAATGAGACAAACTTGGATACTCATAATAATCTCAAATTTTTTTGTTATGGGCACAACGATCATGTTCTCCTCTTTGGATACATGATATTGATACTTTGGATTTGTAGGAAAAGCTTTTCTTTCCACCATTTTCTTTATAATCAAAGTTTATCCATGAAATGAGACAAAATTAGATACTCGTAATAATATCCATTCTTTTGTTATGTGCACTACAATCATGTTTTCCTCATTGGGATACATGATATTGATGCTTTGGAATTGCAGGAAAAGCTTTTCTTTCCACCATTTTCCTTATCATTATAGTTTATCCTTGAAATGAGACAAAATTGGACACTCGTAATAATCTCCATTCTTGTTGTTATAGGGACAACAATCATGTTCTCCTCATTGGGATACACGGTGTTGATGCTTTGGATTTACAGGAAAAGCTTTTCTTTCCACCATTTTCCTTATAATCAATGTATATCCATGAAATGATACAAACTTGGGTACCTCTAATAATCTCCACTCATTTTATTAGCAGCACTACAATCATGTTCTCCACATTGGCATACACAGTGTTGATGTTTTGGATTTGCAAGAAAAGCTTTTCTTTCCACCATTTTCCTTATAATTAATGTTTATTCGTGAAATAAGAAAAGCTTGGATAATCATAATAATCTCTATTATTTTCATTATGGGCACAACAATCATGTTCTTCTCATTGGGATACATGACTCTAATGCTTTGGATTTGCCAGAAAAGCTTTTCGTTTCATCGTTTTCCTTGTCATTAAAGTTCATCCGTGAAATGAGACAAACTTGGATACTCGTAATACTATCCATTCTTTTTGTTATGGGCACTACAATCATGTTCTTCCCATTAGGATACATGATATTGATGCTTTGGATTTGCAATAAAAGCTTTTATTTCCACCATTTTCCTTTTTATTAAACTATATCCTTGAAATAGACAGACTTAGATACTCCTAAAAATATCCATTCCTTTTGTTATTGGCACTACAACCATGTTCTCCTTATTGGGATACACGATATTGATGCTTTAGATTTGCAAGAAAAGCTTTTCTTTCCACCATTTTCCTTATTATTAAAGTTTATCCTTGAAATGAGACAAACTTAGATACTCATAATAATCTCCATTATTTTTCTTATAGGCATGACAATCATGTTCTCCTCATTAGGATACACGGTGTTGATGCTTTGGATTTACAAGAAAAGCTTTTCTTTCCACCATTTTCCTTATAATTAATATGTATTCGTGAAATGATACAAACTTGGACACTTGCAATAATCTCTACTCTTTTCATTAGTGGCATAGCAATCATGTTCTCCATATTGGCATACATGATATTAATCTTATGGTTTGCAAGAATAGCTTTTCTTTTGACATTTTCCTTGTAATTACTGTTTATCCATGAAATGAGACAAGCTTGGATACTCGTAATAATCTTTATTTTTTTTGTTATGGGCACAACAATCATGTTCTACTCATTGGGACACCATTTTCCTAATAATCAAAGTTCATCTGTGAAAGGAGACAAACTTGGATACTCATAATAATATCCGTTCTTTTTGTTATGGGCACTACAATCATGTTCTCCTCTTTGGGATACACGATTTTGAAGCTTTGGATTTGTAAGAAAAGCTTTTCTTTCCACCATTTTCCTTATTATTAAAGTTCATCCGTGAAATGAGATAAACTAGGATGCTCATAGTAATATCCATTCTTTTTGTTATGGGCACTACAATCATATTCTCCTCATTGGGATACACGATATTGATGCTTTAGATTTGCAAGAAACTTTTCGCCATTTTCCTTATTATTAAAGTTTATCCTTGAAAAGAGACATACTTGGATACCTGTAATAATCTCCATTCTTTTTGTTATTGGCGCCGCGATCATGTTCTCTTTATTTGGATACATGATATTGAAGCTTTGGATCTGTAAAAAAAGCTTTTATTTTCACCATTTTCCTTATAGTTGAACTTTATCCATGAAATGAAACAAACTGGGATACTCATAATAAACTCTATTCTTTTTGCTATGAGCACTACAATAATATTCTCCTTATTTGGATACACGATATTGATGCTTTGGATTTGCAAGAAATGCTTTTCTTTGCACCATTTTCCTTATTATTAATGTTTATCCTTGAAATGAGACAAACTTGGATACTTGTAATATGCTCCATTCTTTTTGTTATGGGCACCACAATCATGTTCACCTCATTGGGATACACAATATTGATGCTTTGATTTGGCAAGAAAAGCTTTTCTTTCCACCATTTTCCTTATTATTAAAGTTCATCTATGAAATTAGATAAACTTGGATACTCGTACTAATCTCCATTCTTTTTGTTATGGGCACTGCAATCATGTTCTCTTCATTGGGATACACGATGTTGATGCTTTGATTTGGCAGGAAATGCTTTGATTTCCACCATTTTGCTTAAAATCAAAGTTTATCCTTGAAATGAGTTAAACCTAGATTCTCATAACAATCTCTATTCTTTTTCTGATTGTGCACTACAATCATGTTCTCCACATTGGAATAAATGATATTAACGTATTGGATTTACATGAAAAACTTTTCTTCCCACCATTTTCCTTATAATCAATGTTCATCTATGAAATGAGACAAACTTGGATACTTGTAATAATTTCGATTCTTTTTGTTACTGGGCATTAGAATCATGTTCACCACATTAGGATACACGATATTGATGATTTGATTTGGCACAAAAGGCATTTCTTTCCACCAGTTTCCTTACTATTAAAGTTCATTCGTGAGATGGGACAAACTTAGATACTTGGAATAATCTATATTCTTTTTGCTATGGGCACTGCAATCATGTTCTCCCCATTGGGATACATGATATTAATGCTATCGTTTAGCAAGAAAAGGTTTTCTTTCAACATTTTCCTTATAATCAAAGTTTATCGGTCAAATAAGGAAACTTAGATTCTCACAAAAATCTCCATTCTTTTTGTGGTTAGGAACTACAATCATGCTCTCCATATTGGGATACACGATATTGATGCTTTGGATTTGCAAGAAGAGCTTTTCTTTCCACCATTTTCCTTATAATCAACATATATCCATGAAATAAAACAAACTTGGATACTTGTAATAATCTTCATTCTTTCTATTAGTGGCAGAACAATCATGTTCTCCATATTGGCATATACGGTATTGACGCTTTGAATTTGCAAGAAAAGCTTTTCTTTTCACCATTTTCCTTATAATTAATGTTCATCCATGAAATGAGACAAAGTTGGAGACTCATAATAATCTCTATGCTTATTGTTATGGGCACAACAATCATGTTCTCCTCATTGGGATACACCATATTTATGCTTTGGATTTGGAAGAAAAGCTTTTTGTTCCACCATTTTCCTTATAATCAAAGTTCATCCGTGAAATGAGACAAACCTAGATACTCATAATCATATCCATTCTTTTTGTTGTGGGCACTACAATCATGTTCTCCCCGTTAGGATACATGATATTGATGCTTCAGATTTGCAAGAAAAGCTTTTCTTCCCACCATTTTCTTTATTATTAAAGTTTATCCTTGAAATGAGACAAACTTGGATGCCCGTAATAATCCCTAATTTTTTTGTTATTGGCACTACAATCATGTTCTCCTCATTGGGATACATGATATTGAAGCTTTGGATTTACAAAAAAAGCTTTTCTTTCTACCATTTTCCTTTTTATTAAAGTTTATCCTTGAAATGAGACAAATGTGGATACTCGTAATAATCTCCATTCTTTTTCTCATGGGTGCAATAATCATGTTCTCTTCATTAGGATACACGGTATTGATGCTTTGGATTGACAAGGAAAGCTTATATTTCCACCATTTTCCTTAGAATCAATGTATATCCATGAAATGATACAAACTTTGACACTTGTAATAATCCCTACTCTTTTTACTAGTGGCACTGCAATCATGTTCTCTACATTAGGATACATGATATTGATGCTTTGGAATTGCAAAAAAAGCTTTTATTTCCACCATTTTCCTTATAATTAAAGTTCATCTGTGAAATAAGAGTATCTTGGATACTCGTAATAATCTCTACTCTTTTTATTATGGGCACAACAATCATGTTCTCCTCATTGGGATACACGATATTGATGCTTTCAATTTGCTAGAAAAGCTTTTCTTTCCACCACTTTCCTTATAATCAAAGTTTATCCGTGAAATGAGACAAACTTTGATACTCATAACAATATCCATTCTTTTTGTTATGGGCGCTACAATTATGTTCTCCTCATTGGGATACACGATGTTGATGCTTTGGATTTGCAAGAAAAACTTTTCTTTACACCATTTTCTTTATTATTAAAGTTTATCCTTGAAATGAGACAAACTTGGATACTTATAATAATCTCCATTTTTTTTGTTATTGGCACACAATCATGTCGTAAAAGAAAAAACCCTTTTTGTGACTCAATGAATGATGTTATTGACAAAGTTGTTCCAAGAATCAATTGTCTCCAATGCATATACACATTTGGTTTCACCATTTTTCATTGCACTTGCATGAATCATTCATCATCTTAACTCATCAATGCACCATAAATGCTCATTAAATACATTTTTAAAAAAAGTCTAATACAGGAATTGGGCCATAAAAGTGCAAGGGATTTCGAGATCAATCGGGAACATGGAACCTTACATCAAGCACCGCTACAACACACGACGCCGTAAGCAAATCATGGAGAGTGATCATGAAGCTCATATTGAACGACTTGAACTAACGGTTAAGGAATCACAAGACCATATGCTTCACCAGGAATACGAAATGCAGAATCAAATTGCAAAACTTATGGAACTAAAGACCACCTCTATGAAAGAAAAAAGGTAAGCCAGCACTGCTGAAACAAGGAATGGTCCTTCTAATGTTGAAAGTCCCCCTGCCAATACCCAAGGGGAAGCTAGACAAGAACAACGGCCCACTCCTACACCCACCACTTAGGCTCTACCGGTCATCTACCTTAATCCTGTTGCATTAGGTCAATTCATTCTCGGTACTGAAGGGGTGAATACAGGAGTCTTATCAGTAGATGTAATAACCCTTGATCATGAGGAATTAGAGAAAACAGAAGGTCAAAATTCCACCATGACTATGGCAGAAATGAAAAAATTCAAACTACAAGAAAAATGACTCCAAGTCATCAAGGAAATGATAAGTTCAGAGCTCTTGACACACAATCACTGTCTTTGGTGTCCAACCTTCTCATTCCCTTGAAGTTTAAGGTCCTAGAGTTTTGAAAAGTTTAATGGAACCACTGACCCTTCTGTCCATGTCTGAATATACCTATAAAAGATGGCCAGATACGAGAAAGATGAAAAGCTCTTCATCCATTGCTTATAGCATAGCCTTATTAGGGTAGTAGCTCAGTGGTATATCAAGGTAGACAACATGAAAATCCAATCATGGGCTGACTTACCTAAGGCCTTTTTGAATCAATACCAGCACGTATCAGATTGGGCACTAGATTAGGCAATATGCCCAAAGATGGAGAGAGGAAGCAACCTTAGTCCAGCCTCTCTTTATAGAAAAAGAGATGACAGTCACTTTCATCCACACCTTACGCACTTCTTATTACGAGAAGCTCGTAGGAAATGCCACCAAGAAATTCATTGACCTAGTCCTCTCTGGAGAAATGATTGACATAGCCATTAAGAGTGATAGAATATCAGCCGGGGAAACGTCTGAAGAAAGCAAAAAGAAGGAAGGAGAGGCCAATGCCATAAGTTCTGCTAGCTCATCTCAGCCAAAATAACATTAAACACCTAACCCTTACTACCCAAGCACATTGTATTCTCGCTGTATCACCATACCCTCTCAGCCAATTAATGCCATAACCTATAACCCATCCTTTGCAATCCTATCCAACCCACCACAAAGCTACCCTCCATAAGGTCACCAAAGTACTAATCGAGCAACTAATAATGCACCTGGCAATTGAGGTGCAAATCAATAAAGACAACATTTTGATCCCATCAATGTGACCTATAAGGAGCTCTACCAAACCTTACTCCAAAGTCACTTAGTGGCTCTGATCTATGTCCCGAAAAAAAGCCACCATACCCATAATGGTGCAACCCTAACGCCCACTGTGAATACCATGCTAGAGCAGCGGGGCATGAAATTGAGAACTGCATATCTTTTAAAAGAAATATGCAAAACCTAATTAACTCAAAAGTCCTACAGTTTGGGATAAACCAGGGACCAAATGTTGTCGCCAATCTTTTATCAAACCACACTGAGCCAGCTGCAAACATGATCGACATTGAGAACAAACATGAAGTAAGAGCAAGCATAGAGGATGTAAGGATGCCAATGTTCTTAGTTTGGCAAGCATTGATTTAGGTCGGGTTGCTCAATGCAACAGAAAGATTGGAAGACAATTCTGACAACTTTTATGACTTCCACATAGTTGTAGGTCATACCCTACAAACATGTAGGGAGTTTAAGTCCATGGTTCAAAGAATAATGAATGAAGGCCAGATAGAATTCTACCATGAGATCACACCTACTGCTAAATCTATCAACATGATAGAAGATGAAACCATAAAGCCACCTTATGGGAGAAATCGATTCTCATTCTTTATGGCAAGCTAAGTTCTGAGGTTAGTTCTTTGACAACTACACCAAAGTTAATGGTAGAAGTGCCTAAACTATTCTCGTATAAGAGCAACAAAGTTGTCCCATGGAAATACGAGAATCAGGTAGTGATGATTGGAGAATTAACTCCCTCCACAGATGCAATGGAACTGTTAGGAGTTAGTCAACTAACCCATAGCGGTTGGTGTTATGCTTCCCTAACTCAAGAAAAGTAGAAGGTTGATGCATCTCCAAGCACCAGTACCACTCAGGCCTAAGCAAAGAATTTTGAGCCTGAAAAAGTTAAGGAAGCAATGAATGAAAGAGAAGCCACAGAGTTTCTTAAGTTCATTAAGCACAGTGAATACTGCATTATGGATTAGTTAAGCAAACAACCTGCCAAGATTTTTGTGCTATCTCTGCTTCTTAATTTAGAGGTTCATCAAAATGTATTATTGAAGGTGCTAAACAAAGCATATGCGCCCCTAGATGTATCCATAGAAAAGTTGGATCAGCTAGTAAACAACATCATGACCGATAATTATATCTCATTCACTGATGATGAGATCCTACCCGGAGGCAGGGGCAGTTATAAGGCTCTGCATATCATTACCCATTGTAAGGGATGCATTTTGCCTAAAGTACTTATAGACAATGGGTCATCCCTTAATGTCATGCCTATGACTACATTAAGCAAACTCCCTGTCGATCAGTCTAACATCAAAAGTAGCCATACCATAGTTTGAGCTTTTGATGGAATGTGTCATGAAGTAATTGGAAATATCACAATCTAGCTCTAAATAGGCCTATGTACATATGAAGTGGACTTTCAAGTTATGGATATTAATCATTCTTACAACTGCCTATTAGGAAGGCCATGGATACACTCCACCAGAGCCATCCTATCCTCTCTCCATCAAAAGCTCAAATTTGTGATAGATGACAAAGTAGTCACTGTCGGAGCTAAAGAAGAAATGATTGCCACTACTTTGACCGAGGATATCTACATAGAGCCTAATGAAGATGCACCAAATTCATCATTCCAATCCTTCGAGTTCGTTAATACGACATTTATGGGAGAAAGATTGCTAATAGTCAAACTCATCTGTCAAAGAGTACTCACTTAGGTTTAAAAATGACTGTTGGCAAAGGTTTTCATGCCAAAAAAGGGCTTGGCAAGAATTTGCAAGGGATGGCCCGAGCCTTACAGGTCACCACTCAAGCCAACAAAAGAGGTTTAGGATTTATAGCTAATGTGCACTAAAAAAAGCAGCAAGAAAAGAGGACCTGCCACCAGGAGATGACACAATCATTAGATCGAGAGGGGGAGTCGAAGCCAACAATGTTTCCATCTCTCTATGAGATATTTCGTTTGGAAGGACGAATTGATCCAAGCCAATTGGAAAAGCAAAAGGCCAAAGATGTCATGGTCATCTTAAACAGGGCACTTAACAGCCTCTATCTCTAAGATACCGAGCTATAAATTTTATGTCCTTCCACTAAGACTTAATTTTGATGATAGGGTCATGACGAAAGTCCCTACACTTTTCCTATCCCTTTCATGTAATATCAAGAAATGACAACCTACTTGCCCTCGCCCAAAGGCAAATAGGTGTCCTATGTAAAGGGTATTTTTTTTATCAAACATTATCAATGAAATGACTTTTGTACATATCATTCATACTGTGTATCACTTTTCAAGCTTTTTGTCTATATAACTCTTTTGCCTTCATTTTATCCAAATCCCTTAGTAGTGTGTGTGCCTTTTGCAATGTTTATTTCTTTGCCCTTTCAAGTGTCCTGACTATAATGACATGGATGTGTTTGATAGGTCTTTGAAGATTGATTTTGAACAGTCAATTTGCACTAATGAAGTAGATCATGAAAAAGATTTCAAAGAAGGCTCTGTATTACCAGACCTCTTATGATTAGTTGAGCAAGAAGAGAAGCAGATCATGCCCACAAAGACCCAACAGAAGTAATAAATCTGGGTACCTAGGAGGACCAAAAAAAGGTTAAAATCAGAACCGCAATAAAGTCGACAATAAGGACCAAGTCGATAGACCTACTCTAGGAATATCGAGATATATTTGCTTGGTCATACTAAGACATGCCAGGATTGGACGCTGATATACTGGTCCATAAGCTTCCCATCAAGCCTGGATGCAAACCAATTTGGTAAAAATTAAGGAGGATGAAGCCGAAAAAGCTTGTCAAACTTAAAAAGAAAGTCAAGAAGCAGTTTGATGCAGGTTTTATTGGAGTAACTAAATATCCAGAATAGATTGCCAATATAATCCCATTCCTAAAAAAGATGGCATGGTATGAATGTGTGTTAATTATCAGGATCTAAATCGAGCTAGTCCCAAGGATAACTTATCGCTGCCCCATATTGACACTTTGGTAGGCAACACGGCCAAGAATTCTCTATTTTCTTTCATGGATGGATTCTCAGGCTACAACCAGATCAAGATGACACTCAAAGACATGGAGAAAACAACTTTTGTAACTATGTGGGGAACATTTTGCTATAATGTCATGCCCTTCAAACTCAAAAATGCTAGGGCAACCTATCAGCTGGCCATGGTAGCCCTATTCCATGACATGATGCACAAAGAAATTGAGGTATACATTGATGACATGATTGCCAAGTCAATGAAAGAGGATAAGCATGTCACAGACCTTCAGAAACTTTTTGAACAGCTATAAAAATTTCAACTCAAATTGAATCCTACCAAATGTACCTTTAGAGTCACTTCAGGTAAGCTTCTGGGCTTTATAGTCTGCAAAAAAGGGATTAAAGTTAACCCAGACAAAGTCAAAACCATTTAGGATATGCCACCACTTCAAACCTAAAAAGAAGTGAGAAGCTTTTTAGGGAGACTAAACTACATTGCTAGATTCATATCCCAGCACACTGACAAATGCGACCCCATCTTCGGTTCCTTCATAAATACAATCAGGAGAGTGGAATGAGGCATGTCAAGAAGCCTTTGATAAAGTGAAACATTATCTTTCAAGCCTACTAGTGTTGGTACTGTCAATGCCCGGTTGACCTTTAATCCTTTACTTGGCAGTCTTTAATAAGTCTATGGGTTGTGTATTAGGACAGTATGATGAGTCAGGAAAAAAGGAACAAGCAATCTACTACTTAAGCAAAAAGTTTATAGAATGCGAGTGCAATAACTCCACAGTCGAGAAGTTATGTTGTGCTTTAGTATGGACGGCCAAGAGACTTAGGCAGTATATGCTATATCACACCACGTGGTTGATTGCAAGGCTCGATTCTATCAAGTATCTATGCAAAGCCCCTGCATTGTCAAGAAGGCTAGCTAGATGGCGAGTCTTGATTTCTGAATACGACATTACCTATGTTAGTCAAAAGGCCATCAAGGGCAGTGCGATAGCTGACTTTTTTGGCAAGTCGAGTGGCAGATGACTATGAACCCTTAAATTTTGACTTCCCAAAAGAAGATCTAATGTGCATTTCTAAGAATGAAGACACCTCCAACCCAGATCAATCCTGGAAGATGTATTTTGATAGAGCATCAATGCTTTAGGGCATGAAATTAGGGTAATATTGATGTCACCTGACTGGTGTCATTAGTCGTTCATAGCAAGGCTAAATTTTGACTGCACGAATAATATCATAAAATATGAAGCGTGTGTCATGGGGCTTCAAGCAGCCATCAAGAGGAAGATCAAGATATTATAGGTGTTTGGTAATTCAGCCCTAGTCATCTACCAATTGAAAGGAGAGTGGCAAACTCATGATGCCAAGCTAGTATGGGAAGCTGATAGCAAAACTCAAGAA
>JBBYHL010451127.1:15692-54805 GCA_038381835.1 Adansonia madagascariensis | reverse complement strand
GGTGGCTGGTTTAAATGCTGAAATGATTTTCTAGCAAATAGGGTGGCTGATGGTGATATTGGCCAACAACTAGGAAGAAGTAGGGTGATCATGTAATATTGACCCCTTTGATCTAATTTAGACTTCATAAATATGTTTTGATTAATTTAAAAGTCTAAATTCATAATTTGATATGTGTTTTAATCTTTCTTGATGCAAAGAAATGAGTTAAAATCGAGTTTTAGATCAACGGTGGACGAGTCAAAAGTGCCCAAACTGTAAAAATAGCCTATATGTATCGATACATTGCAGAATGTATCGATACATTTGGTTTAAAAACCTTGTGTGTATCGATACAATGAACATTGTATTGATTCTATGAACCACTATATCAATACTATGAACCACTGTATCGATACATGTTGATATGTATCGATACATTTCTTTACAGAATGCATGTTTCGTTCTTAGCATGGCCTAGTATCAATACATGAGGTCCTATATCGATACAGAGGCTCATGTATCAATACATCTACATGTTGTACCGATACAAATGGGGACATTTCAAATTTTTGGATCGTTAGAGTATTGTATCGATACATGAGAACCATGTATCGATACATTCAAGTAAAATTATGAATTTTCTCATATATTTTGTCTCTGAACACCTTGAACTACGTCATTTGGTGCCACATCTTTGCATTTACCTTTGATACGATCTCTAAGCCTTCTTGACCTCCTTAAAATACTTTTTCACTGGGCAACGTTGTCGCCCGACGATTATCGGCCCTTCTCATATCCATGCTCCAGATTGCTACAAATTAGCCCAGACAAAATAAGGTGTCTACAGAGTGTTATGCTCTAATTCCTTCATCAACGGGTCCACAATAGATGGATGCTTAGGGTAGGGAGGTTTTGGGTGTAGCCTGAATTATATGGTAGATGAATGAGTGATCTGGAGAGGATTCACCATTCTGAGTAATAATGAAGAAGTATCTTGAGTGTTTTTAACTATGGTTAATTAGAACGAAGTATCTAGCTAGAGCATAAATGGATTATAAGGAATGGTTTCTCATAGATCCATGAACATTAACCATGAGTTATGAGAAGTAATATGGATATATGGTGAAAGGACTATACTACACTGATAAGCTGGTTACTGAAAAGTTTCTATAAGTTCACATTGACTCTTCAACATTTAGGTGGTCATGATAGGTTGCTAAATCCTGCTCTTAATCTATGAACATGATTAATGATATTATTTATGTTCATTACCAACATGTTGGGAACATAATGGTTCACACACAATAAGATAAAATTGTTGGATTAAATCCGAGATTTAATTAAGTATAACTTAATTAGATAAAAGATAATTTGAATGAGGGACTTAGTTGAAAAGTTTAATTTTTGAGGCAAAGTTCGATTTGCGAATTTAGATTTTGTTCTCTAATTAAGACAATAATAATAATAATAAGATTGTCTTATTTAAATAATATCTAAATTAAGAGATGAAGTATAAAGGTGGACAAACATAAGTTCTAATTGAAATAGGATTTCATGTTGATTTGGGATTTGATTTGGAATCAAATATCCTATCTCCATAATTCTTTATTATCCCTTCTAATATTATTCTAATATTAGTTATTTGATAATTAATATTAATATAATATTAAAGTTGAGTTAAAAATAGTTTTACTAAATTAAAAATTTTATAAGGATAAAATCTGTAGGGATGTGTATACACTAGCTAAAGTATGTGTCTAATTTATTTATTTATTTAATTTTTATAATTATTTGATAATTATATTTATTAAACATAATTATTTTTACTTAGAATAAATAAAATTGAATTTATTGGATTAAATTCAGGGAAGTAGAAATTTGGCCTAAAATACCCTAAATTGCGCCATATATGGACGAAGCTCGTTGGCTATTATCTTTGGCCCAATTTTGGTGGGTATTTTGGCCATGATGGAGAGGAATAGCTAACCATTTAATTAGCCTTAAAACAAGGAGAATAAGTTTAACTTGTTTAAGGAGTTTTAACTAGGTAAAAACTTTTCCATTCTAAATTCAACTAGGAGTAGGATTGCGTTAGTATATATAGATATGATGGCCTAAAGGCTTAAGAGAGAATTGTAACCTAATTTTGAGACAAGAGGCTGTTCAATATCTTGAGATAATTTTTATAAGATAAAATTTAGTTTTTCTCAAAAATATTCCAACCTGAACACAAACCTTATTTTATGCCATCTCCTTAAAAGATTTTATGCTTGGCGCAAACTTCCTCTATTCTCTCTTTTTGGTTCTAGTTTGATTCAAGATTTGAAGTTACTTTTTGGTTAAGGATTGATAACCCTTCTAGCTAGCATTGGAGAACCATAAGGCTTCAAGAAGGTTTTAACACCTATGTGGATAATCGTTAGAGGCAGGATATGTGTGCTATTTGTGGTCTTCAAGAATCTTTCAAGAAACTAATTTCTTGGTGCTTTGTTACTTAAATTTTGACATCTAAACTTAAAGTGATGGATGATTAAATCTTAAATTAAATTTTTATTGTTTACTACATGTAAGTCTCTCCTTAAAGATTCATAAAGAAGTCTAGCTATTTCTATGTTTACTATTTCTAATGCATTTATGCTTATGGTTTGATGCTTTTGAAATCCAATACTTGCATAAGGTCAGGCTTCACCAGGAAAGAGTTCCTTTCATGTGGTACCAGAGCTAGCTTGTGGATTACATGTAGTAAGTATATGGTAATTGACATTTGGATGTCACATGTATAGATCTATGAAGTTTTGAGGCATAAAATTTTATGAAATAATTTTTATAAATTTTTTTAATTCCACACAGCATGCTTAAAGTGTATATTGATCATTGGTAAGAGGCTAAATAATTAATAAGAATTAGTTTTTATTGATTTAGATTGATTACAAATTGATGAAACTCTGGGGTTTTTCCTTATGATTTGCGACTTCCCTAGAATTGTTCTTGATGATTTCTTTGTTGTAAAAATTGATTTTTATGATCTGATTTTATGATAATAAACTTATAAAACTCTATTTTGATTTATTTAAATATGATTTAAAACAAAGAAACACAATCTTGAAATTTTCTTGGTGATGTCACAGGCATGGCATTATTGGCTAATCTTGGATGTGTTCTTGCTTCCAATGCACCTTGAAATCCTTATGGAAGAGTTCCATAGGTTCATTGCACTTTAGGACAGCAAGTTAATTAAAGAATAAATGCCTCTTTAATGGATCTTGGCTGCTAAAAATCAAGGCATTTTGATGCCATATCCATGGAAGGTGTATACATGTGATTTATGATTTGCATGGCAATATGTTACCATTGAGATTGCTACTTTGGTTCAAACTTTGGTAGAATCTTGAATGATTTTCAAGCATCTAAAATTATTGTATTAACATCCTAAAAAAATGTGGAAAATTAGGCATCAAGATTAGGGTTTGTGGTAAGGCAGTGCCATTTCTCGATTTTTCTATTAACTTGCAAGTTGGACCAAGAAAGATGCCATCTTGAATACAACCTTGAATCAGTTCATGGCAGCACCTAATCTGATTTTCCAGCACTTGAAATAGCCATTAAAAACCATCTAAGGGTCGTGGTCAAAGGCTATTGGTATGGCAGAAAAGATTGCCAAAATTAAGAGGCATTAATTGTTAAAGTCATGCTTCCATTGGAACTAGTTTTTTTTTTTTTTTGTAGGAGTGAAATTTCTCAAAATTTGGAATTAGATTCTTAAATTATGAAAGAGTTAAACTGGATTTGATAAATAGTTATCTAATGGAACTTGAGTCCTAAAAGTTAGAAATATTGAAAGAGTTTCAATTCAACTAGGTTTTATTAATTAGACATGTTTTAAAAGAATCAAGATTTGGAACTTGTTTTCTTAAATTGTTTAATTAAATAAGTGACTTTAATTTTAATTCTTTGAATTTGTTAATTTTGGAAACCTAGTTTAAGCATGCTCTTTGTTTAGATAAGTCACCTAAAAGCTAAGTAAATGTTCAGTTTAAGAGTTATTTTCTAAAAGTTAAGAATAAGATTAAATGTGTTTAATCAATATGGCCAATTCTTATAGATGCTTTGTTGAAATGTTATAAATTTATTTATACATGCATTATGTACATGTGATTACCATGTCATATAGGCTATAATTATTATTATGCTATAATTGTTAAAGCATGAAGTATGGTTATGGACTTAGACCTTAGTGTGACTAGGTTGTGGATTGTTAATTTTATTAATTCGGTCTTTTTAAATAGGGTCTATGAACCCTGCCTTATCTCTTTATTGTCCAAGGTTGTAAAATTCTCTTCTCAGCTTACTCCCTTTGAATGTAACTTGAGGTTTCTTCAAACTCATGTAATTGTTACATAGTTAGAGATCTAGCATTAGGTTTGCATTAGAGAATTTACATACTCCAAGATGCAAAGGACAGGTGCTAAGGTGGAGTCGAAGGAGATTACCATAAAGACTTATGTGATATACAAATGGTATCCTTAGGGAATTGACCACTTAGTCTCCTAGTAGCTCAAGGAAACTAGTTTAGATAAAAGTCCATAATCATCCTAGTTGATTGCATGTGATAGATTTATTTTATGTTGATATATATATGTGATATATATGCAATTGCCAATGTAATCAAAATCAAATTAATGAGACAAATAATAATATTTGATAAAAGAAATCCTTCATAAAATATTAAGTCCATATCTAAGCATGATTAGATGCTCCATTGATTATAACAATATACTCGAGTTCTAGTTGCAAGGATTTGTTGGGTAAACCTAAGGTCCCTTTCGCCTAAACTACTTTAGTTATAATTAATGGGTCTTACTCAACTAAATCTGGTGTTGTTCGGATGCTTACAAACTTGACTCCATGGCATTAGAAATGATGGTTAGATGAAATATATATGATGTATTTAGGTAAAAGGTTACACCTAACTAGTCTAGGAATTGTATAGAGATACAATTGGCAAGCTAAGTTACCTACTCAATTGGTTCTTGGATAGCTTGTTTGGCAAACCCAAGGTTAGAAAAAATGAAAAGGGTCCTAGCTTATTAAGAGGAGTTCAATGTTAAACTTTTTAAATTATAGATGAGGGCTATAATAACATAAAAACAGTGAGAAATAATCATTTTAGTTCTAAAACTTGAGTAAATGATTATCTTATGTATGTTATTGACATCAAATATGTTATGATTTCATATAGGAAATAAATAAGAAATATGACTTCCAATCTATCATTATGTAGCATACTGATTCTAACAAGTTGACTAGGTCGAATTTCATTTACTAGCTCTGTAGTGTTAAAATCATTTTAGCACACAAGAGCACATAGCTTATGTACTTGATGAGCTCATACCCGATGTACCTAAACCTGATGCTTTTCAAAAAGAGAAATATGTTTATCGAGTTCATAAAGATGATCTCATACAAGCCATATGTGTGGTGATGGCTAGCATGGCACTTGATCTCCAAAAGCAACATAAGGACATAAAAGCTCTGGACATCATCCTAAACCTAAGAGAATTATCTGATAAGGAAAGGTGAACTGAAAGGTTTGACATCTCAAAGGAGTTGTTCCAAACAAAGATGTTTGAAGGTACACTTATTAGAACTCATGTGCTAAAAATAATTTGCTAGATCACTCATATTAAATAGTTAGTTGGTCGATGGATAATGAGTTAACCGTTGATCTAGTTATTTCCTCTCAACCTCAAAGTTTTTCACAATTTATGTTAAATTTCTACATGAATCACCTAAAAACATCCCTTCCGGGATTACTAAACATGTTTTCGATGATAGAAAAGTCTCTTACCACTAAGAAAGCCATCCACTTGGTTACTTCTACTTCTAAGAAAACCAAGAAGAAGAAGAAGATAGAGATAAAGAAATAAAGAAAGAATGGTTCAAAGAGTTTGAAGCCATCTGATGGAGTGAAAAATGAGAATGAAACTGATAAGAGTACTTGTTATCATTACAAAAAACCTAGTCATTAGGGGAGAAATTACAAAAAGTACCTTGAATCGGTCAAAGACAAAAAGCAAAATAGAGTTTTTACCACAGGTACAAATTCACATTTTCATTTGTTTTCCTTAGGGACCAATGATAAAGACAAGAAAAAACATAAATAAAGTGAGAATGGCAACCCAGATGATATGGATCAAGCTTGCACCTCTATACATGAAAGGCATTAAGAAATTTCATATTTATGATTTATTGTTATGAACATTGGATGTTTATGACTTTGGCTTTATGAACCTATCAGCATCATGCCTCAACCTTATTGAGAGGGAAAACGCGTACGACTTAAAATTGTTTGATCTCGATGGGGAATTGTTCTCCCAACCAGGATTCTTCCCCATCTTGTGACATAATTAGGGAGCAAGAAAGTATAGCTCTTGGCTCTTGACTGTGAAGGGGGACCATTAAACGAATCGCTCATCCAACAGGTCTCAGGCTACTACAAAAATGGCTAATGATTGGATCACCACCAATCATTTGGGCTAGATGTGATCGGATGTCTATTGAAACTAATATTCTAAGTTATGAAATTTGAAACACCAATTCCATAGTCTGTGTAGTCCAAAGATTCAAAGATTAGGTTCGAGAGTTGGTTACACTTAAAGATGTACGGACCTCCTAATGATGCCCAAAATTGGTACCTTACTAGTTATGGCTTAATTTGGTTTCCGTTTTGTCATTTTTGACTTGTCATTATTTTAACATAATCCTATTTTTGTCATGAATTTGTTTAAAATGATAAATCAAGGTTTTAAAGAAAAATTTTAATCCTACATGCATCTTGTAAAGATAGGAAACATAGAGATTTTTTATTAAAATGATCTCTAAATTTAGTTTTGAAAACTGAATACTATATATCAGCATTGCAAGATGTTGACATGAAATATTGCCTTTGTGATTTTCAAAAAATGATTTTTTTTAAATGAATGCAAGTTGATCACCACAAAGGGAAACATGTTAGTAGGATGAAAAAACAAGATAACGTTGCATAAAATAAATCACATAAAATAAAAAAAAAGAAAATGAAGGGACAGTCATAATATATCTTGTAATTACTGTCTATTATCCTAAAATAATTGAGTTAGTAATTTTTAAGACATGTTTGGATTCAATGGTTGCTTGAGGCATGAAAACTGGATTTGAATGTTGAAAAAGATCAATGAAAAATTTGAAAGTGAGAAAATATGGTTTCTTTGCTATTTTTGAAAAATATGAGATTGAAAATTTTAAATTGATGAAAATTCTCTATTTCTTGACAAAAGTGACATTTTTTACGTTTCTTGACAAAATCAGAATTTCTTGGCTAAATTGACAATTTCAATTTAAAAGGTTGGAGTTAATGAAAATAAAAATTGACAAAACTAAAAAATGCTCATGGCTTGATCTAAGACCAGGGTAAGATTGACACATACTTTTTTGTCCTGATAGGGTTGATTAGACCCACTTATATACATTTAAATGTCTCAGAATAGGATTTTAGGATAATCGATCGGTTTTGACCAATGTTGAAAACAAGGATAACATCGCACTGTCCTCTATTTTGAATTTGTTCCTAAAAAATTCAGAGATGTTAGGAGCTCAGTGAGGTATCATTGGAAAGATGACTTAACAAGGTTCAATGTAAAAAATTTCCAAAAATTTCAAAAAATTACCTTCTGGTGAACACAAATAACCTTTGTTTTAAAAGACAAACAACTTTAGATAACCTTAAAAGACATTTTTTCTCTAAAACAAAACATTTAACCTCATTTAAACCTGAATCCAAATGTGAAAAACTTGATTTATCCCCAAGATTAGATGACTAATGAATAAAAAATCGTAAGTCCATGTCAGTCCTCATTTATTGAGGTTAACATAGCGTTAACTTAAGTGGTATTAGGAAAATAGGTTTTTGATAATCAATAGGGCAAGCATTTGACAAACATGCAATGAACCAAAGATGAAATTCATGAAAAGAAGCATCATAGGCATGTGTAAGTATATAAAGATGACATTTAATCATGGAAATAATGGACAATTTGTGAAGAAATGAGCATAAGAATGCATGGAGATGATAGTTAAATGCTCGATATTAAGAAATATGCGATGGGAATGATGTAAACATGTTTAAAAAGAGATAAAACACTTGCTAAAATTTTATGACAACATCAAAACACATCATTAAAATGAGACAAGTTCAAAGTAATGGAGAAACATGATAAAAAGTCAGCAAAGCACTAAAAGAACCTAAGTCTACCATATCCAAGGCCACAAAATGCATGAAAATCCTAAGATAAGGTCATGTTCAGCATGTTTTAGCTCACTAAAATGGTGGAAATGCAAATATAAGTAAAAAGAAAGAAGAAGGGATAAGAAATATAACCCAAAAGCTTGAAAGACCTTGTTGATAATGGTGAGCAAAAAGATACTTGAACTTGTAGCTCTCTTTTTTTACCTTCCTTTGTTATGAGTTAGTAAGAAAGTTGTCTAAAAATGGGTTTAATTGTTGTGGTGATGATTAAAAAGGGTTTTGTGATGAATAATGATAGTTTTAGAGGGTTTTAGTGTGGTTGTTAAAGGGGCTGAGGTAGAGCTACAGGAATAAGTATTTATGGAGTGTGGAGGCTGACGTAATTATGTAAAAGGTTTTCTTCCAGTTGAGCTTATAAGATATCTTATATATGATTCATTGTCAGCCTTGAAAAACCTAGCAGAGTGGGGGCATTTGAGTTATTTATGGTGGACAATAACTCATGCTACCAAGGAGAAACCTTTCAGCATTTCATTGGCTAAAACATAACGCAAGCAGAAGTGACAAACCATGCATGAGTTGGTACTATGAGCAAGGTTAAGCTTGCCCTTCATCAATCCATATTTTTTTATGAAATGCCCTTGTGACACAACTAATAGATCATTCAAAATGTTAAAAACCCAATGTTTAAGCCCAAAAATGAAGTCCATATTATTTGTACGAAATTATATATGATTTTGGATGATTTTTTAAGCCAAAGTTGTAATCTAATCCAAGTTTAAGTGTTATGGTAAATGGCATGAAATAGACTAATTTTGGCCTAGGTATCAATATAACAGCCTTTTTATCAATACACAAGATGAATTTGGCCTTCTAGTATCAATACAAAGCTTCTTATATCAATAATTAGAGCAAATTTTTACCAATGTCTCGATACCATGAATTATGTATTAATACTAAGCACTAAAATTTCCCTTATATCGATACCTCATGGCCTGTATCGACACACATTCACCCAAAAGCATGATTTTAGCTTTAAAGTAACTTGGTATCAATACCAAAACCTCCTATATTGATATAAAATCCAAGTGCATCAATACACAATGTCGTGTCTTGATACCAGTTTTAGTTATTAGGATTTTGATGACCTCAAAGCCTTGTATTAAGACCTATAAGCCATGCACACTCATGTGAATATGGATTTGATATAATTTTGGCTTTCTAGGCACCTTACCTCAACTAAGAATGATGGATGATAGTCCTATGCTTATCGAAATAGACCCAATGATGCTTCAGAAAGTAACCTTGATGCCTTAAATGTTGGCTCAAAAAAATATGGTGCCTATAGTTGCTCCTCTTTAATTATTGCTGAGTATTGAGAATAAGGCAAAGACCCATGATCCTAATTTATGCTCTTGCAATGAAAAAACTAAAATTAATATAATGTCCGGATAAAGATAATATTTTGGTAGTGATTTTGATTTTAAGAATAGTGAAGTTTGACTATTGATGAAAAACCTAGACTGCAATCCTAAGCTCGACCTATCCCTAGGTTCAACTTAAAAAGATAACAAAATGCCAACATGCTAGTCCTAATTGAGGTGTATTATTTTGGAAAGCATTCTGGTTAAGGTTTTGGAAACTAGGCCTTTTGTCTTAACTCATGAAGATTTTAGACATCTTAAGTTTTAAGGGTCTTGAGAGCCCTCTGATTGGATGGGATGATTTTGTCTTCTTATGGCTATTCGGGTAACATCGAAGATAACTTCAAGATTTTTTACTTTGCTCTAGATTGCCTTTTTTGGATTTTCACCCTAGAGCTTCATTCTTTCCTTTCTTGACTTCTTTTTTTTTTTTATTAACTACTTCATCATGCCCCTCAAGGAAACTTAAGATTTTCCAAAAAGAACAAATTCCTGAAGAATGGGGTCATTAGTTTAAATAGCCATGCATGATTAAGATGAACTTTTCAAGTTACATAATGCATGCTAAGGTCTAGGTTTTGAAAGAAAACGTATATAAGCATAAATTCAATGTTTGAGGGTGATAGGATCAAGGATCATTCCTTTTTGTGAAGGCTTCTATCCTTTCTATTTTTGATGTCCTTTTTTTTTGGATTCCTCCCTCTTGATTTGATCTTGACTTTGACTTTTAATTGACCTAATTTTTCATTTATTTTTTGAATTTGATCTTGACTTTGCTTTTTTGACCTTTTTAAGGGAATTTTGACTTTGATGACCTGGTACATCTTGTATTTGGCACTTGATGTCAAGCATTTTGATAATTATAGAAGTGGGTATTTACTCTATTTCCCATAAAAAGCTTTTCATGCCGCCAATGTGAAGGTTGATCTTTGATTACAGTTTTCAAAAAAATTAATTCTTTAGGCCCAAAGAAGGTAGCAAGGGGAACAATTTTGTAATTTGTGAAAGGATGAAAGAAAAGATGGCTGTCTTTTATTTCTAACACAACCATATAAAATGATAGGTCATTCTTTAGGATATGGTTCTCTTAGGAATAAAGCTAAGTGTCTCAATCACATAATGTAGCATTCAATTTCATCTTTACACCTGAAGGCATGTTCCTTCGAGTCACTAATTCACCTAGCCATAAATAATCTTATGTTTTAGTTAACCAAACAATAGGGTTCAAGTAGTCATGATAGCTTTGATGGCATAGTTTCTCCCTTATAATCTTTGTTAGAATCAACTTTACTAGTATGATTGACCATTCAAAGTCTATTTTTGGAAGCTCATTGAAAGTATCCTTATCTTTTTTATCATGGCACTTGAAAATGGTGAGTAATAGGCAAATATATAGACAAAGGGTTTGACAAAGGCAAAGAATAAAAATAGGCACACAAGATGAAGTGCTTTATGCAAAAGTCACTTTCATTGATAATATTTGATAAAAGATGCCCACTACATAAGATTCTTACAAGCTATTAGTTAGAAGCAAGTCTGTTTGAATTCTTGACACTACACAGAATTAGACTTGGAAAGCATAAGGGTTTTTAGCACAACCCTATTGTTATGAGTGAATTCTAGTGATTAGGGATGGGATTCATCACTTGGCTCTGTTGGTCTTGGCAGATTGTTGATAGTATGGAAACAAAGGTTGTGGGATTCTTGACCTAAAAGTATCATGGTGTCATCAGCTTTTGTCTCTTTTAATAGGTTCAGATCTATACGCCCCCTTAAACGGGAAGTTTCTCCTACAAGTTAGGTTACCATTAGTTCATTGTATGAATTTTAGCCTAACAGGCAATTTAAGCTCTCCTCTTAGGCTTGTTGTTCTTGAAATTGTGGACTAGGCTTGAATCCTAATACCTTTTTGTCGATTTTCCTAATTATACCCAACATCTAGTTGGTGGATGCTTGCTTCTTATCATAAAATTCAGTTCTACCTTTATTCATCATTCTTTGGACCATTATGTGAAATTCTTTGCATATTTAAAGAGTACGGCCATAAACGATGTGGAATTCACAAAAGTCAGCCAATTTTTTTGACCTTTTAACCCATTGATCATTTTTGCTTATAATAAAATCTGCCAAACTAGATTGACTAGCGTCCTAACTTCTTTTATTTTCCTTTTGATCTTATAGTGTCTTCAATATTGATCGGGTTCAGTTCAGTGTGAATAGGGAGTGGGTCAACTCCAACATTGGGTCCTAACCTTCATTTGGCTTTACTCACCATTTTCATTATCCTTGATGACAGGCTTCTTGGATAAATTAGATGATTTTCCCTTTGATATCTTGCCACTTTTATGGCATTATTGATTATTTTGCATGCTATGACTATGTTTGCAAAGTTTTTAGGGCGCTTCCTACTATCCTCTTATACTAAGGAGCTCGCAAGGTGTTGATGAACATGATCATCACCTTTTCTTTCAATTAATAGGAGTGAATTTGAGCAGCCTCCTCTATCTACCATTGGGCATATTGCTTGAAGCTTTCAGTGGGCTTCTTCCCTAGACTCATAAGAGAGAAATGGTTAAAGGCCTAATCTGACACATACTGGTACTGGTTCAAGAAAGCCCTAGCCAAGTTAGCCCATGACCATATCTTCACTTTATCGAGCTTGATGTACCATCAGTTAATTGCCCTAGACAAATTGTGCTAAAAATAGTGGATAAGGAGTTTTTCATCTTTTTTATACCTTACCATCTTTTTAAGGTACATCCAAAAATGCACGGTGGGGTCAGTGGTCTTGTTGAATTTCTCAAACTCTAATACCTTGATCTTTAGGGGAATGACAAGATTAGACACCAAAGATAATGATTTTTGTCCAATAGCTTTGAATTTATCACTCTGCTCAACAGCTTTAAAGTGTTAAAAGTTAGTAATTGGTCACTTCATTGGTAGACTTCACAGATTTCTAACATCTATCTTCTTTTGCTCATCATGGTCAAAGGTTATGGGATCGGCTAGGGAGGTTCACATAGTTTCCCCTTAAAACCCAAGAATGAATTGATTTACTGCCATAGGATTCAGATAGATGACTGACAGTACTAGCAAGGCTAATATTGTATTAGGTTAGGCTTCTTAATAGGTCCATTCTTGGGTAGCTTCAGTACTACCTGTAGGGTTGCTTTCTAGGTTAGCGAGCTCCTTTCCTGTATCTACGATACTGTATGTCCCTTCCTTTAGTGGAAGCTATCATTAGCTCCATAATTTTTGCAATTTAAGCTTGCATTTCATCTTGTGGATGGAGCATTTGATCTTCCAATTCCTTATATATTAACTCAAGATGCTTGATATGTGCTTGGTGATAATTTTCCTTGAGTTATTTATGACGGCAGGTACTGTAGCAGTATGAGATCATTAGTTTTCGTGTTCTTTGTTTGGTTTCAAAATCCCTTGCACTTTTATGGCCATTCCCGTATTGATATGATGAAATAAAGATGATAAGTTTAGAGTCATGATATTTTTATGATTATTGATATGCACACATGAATATGACAATAAACGAATGGAGTCAGTTATGCAAATGTAATAGGACAACTGGTTTATGGATTAGCTTCACCAATATATCTTTCATAGAGCAATAAACAAAGCTTTGATTACATGTGATTACATTCAAAAATTTTTGACATGATTACATTGCTTAATCATGTGTTCTAAAAAAGTATAATAACTCTTGCTCATAATCTCTGGTAGGTATGATGGCTCGCTTCAAAGACCAAGCTGCCTTGACCATGTCATCTATTTCCCTCTAAGCGACCGAAATTTGCTCAGTGAGGTAGCGATGATTAATGAATCAAGCTAATTAAGCAACTGTCTCTCACCATTTTTATCTTTTTCTTTTAAAGGCTTACACCAAGTCATTGATCGAGTCTTGACATGCTTGGAGGGATTGCTCTAGATTTTGAACTATAACTGTTAAAGCTTCATTTTAGACCTGATCTTTCCTCAAATCTTACACTTAAGCTTTTAAATGTCCATTTCTCCTTTGATAGGATGCCATAAAAGCGCGAGCCCTAATAAGCTTCTCCTTAGTTAGTCTAGCCTCTTCCTTCCACTATTTCAGCTCTTTGCTGAGAGTAGCAAGCTCTACCTCCCATTCTGCTAGTGATCTACTAACATCTGATACTTGCTTTTTGAAGTGCCATTTACTCTTTTTTTAGACCTTTGAGATCTTCCTTAAAGCGATCCCTTCTCTTGACTAATTTGTTTATCTCGTCATTCTAGAGTTATATGTCCATCTCTAACTGGTTTTTCTCTTATCTTAATTGAGCCGCAGCAAAGGCAAACTTGTCTTGTTCAAAGCCTAAGGAGTTCAAACTTAGACAAAAACTCACCTACTAGGATCTGAGCCAACCCATCATTAGATAATGGTAAAGCATCATTGATAGCTGGATCATTCCTCGTATCCTAGAGTCATACAATTTCCTTTCTAATGCCTTCCCATATATTGGACCTATCTCCAAGCATAGAAACCCAATTGGACCTTCCATTTGCATTTGATTTCACCATACTTAAAGTCCCATTACTAAAGGTTTTATGTGAAGGGGATGAATGACGACATTGGAATTGTTGAAAAACTAAGAGAGGTGTATAGCTGGTGCTTCCCCATACCCCTATGAATGGTACATAACTATAGTCCCCATATCTATACATGACCAACTATGAGAGGATCCAAGATGCTTTCCATATAACCTCATCGTCTTTTAGGTTTTGAAGCTTTTCAACCTATAATTTTTCAGACATGTTCTGACACCATTTCTTTTTAAGGACCTTAGTGAGAGGACTAAAGTCAGGAAAAAAGTTATGTATCACCCTCTTCTCCTTAACATGAAGAGGGTTAAGAAGCCAAAAGATCTGAAAGAGCGACGCATATCTGACAAACCAACCCTTCTTTTTTTTTTGCAAAAACTGAAGGCTCGGATGCTCTTGATGATAATGGCTGGTGCAGGATTGATTTTGCAACATAGCTTAGAGAAAAGTCTAGTATTGCTACCTTCACATGTCCCAAGGTCTTTGAGAACAGCACTAGCCCATATATCTTTAAAATGTAGATGTCTTGAATCTTCTTTAGATCAATGAGATTTTTCATTACCTTTTTTAGGTTGATCCAAGAAATGCACTCACTAGTCTCTTTTACCTTGATATGATCACTGACCCATGGCTCTAGAGCTTCTAGGATTTATGCAAATCTCTTCTTGACCAGGAAAGGTTTCAGTGCCTTAAAACAAATCCTATCGATTTTAGCCACATTCAAAATTAAGCAAAGCAGTATACTCATTTACAATAGGAGTTAAATCCTTCTAATTAAAAGTGAAACACCAGTGTGTCAAATTTTAAAATTGTGACTCTACATGCAATAGGCCAAAATCCAACCAGATTTGAAGTAATAAAGCTATATTTTTGTATTTTTTCATCAATGAATTCTTCTCACTATTGTCCCAACTAGCCCATATATGCTTTATATCACGCCAATCATTCTAACAATATGTTATTTTGACCCTCTCATGCATTTTAGAGACATAACCAAACTTAAGGATATCTCTGCCTTTTTATTGTTGACCTTTGGACCATGCCTTAACTTCCATAAAGGATTGAGGAGCTGGAACAGGTTGTTGCTCCATGACAGACACCTCTTGATGAACATTGAACTTTTAGCTAGCTATCTCATGATGATGATTATGGTTACATGATGCATGCAACAATAAAAAAGAATCAAAAGGGAAATAGGTTAGCAATGATACAAGGATAATAAAGACAAGAATAAAAAATGAAAGTAAAGCATAGAAATTGCCTTGATGAATGGCGATGTGATGCCTAAATTATGACAAACTAAGTGTATATGGGCAGTGCAACGATGTGTCCGAGTTAGAGCCACCCTTATCAATATGATACGATGCCTCGAGAGATGAGTTAATGACTTAAACAACAGTGTACACATGCCATCGTCTAGTATTTGACATCCGTTAAGCCATCGGTCAGATAGCATAACAACTTATTCGAGTGGCATTTTGCCCTTATTGAGACAGTACAATGCCACTTAAGGACAAAACTAAATGAATAGGTGGCGATGTTTGTTCATCATCACCTAAAGATAAGGATGCGTTAAGTTACCATTTAGATAGCATAACGGCTTAGTTAGGTTGACTATGACTCTTTAAGGTGACATGGTCCTTTGTAAGTGATGACATTCATTTGCAATCATTCACTTATTGAGAAGGGTTAGCCATCGATCAGACTGCGAATGTCAAGTCTTGACACTAACATGATACACGTGGGTGAAAATGTTCATTCACTACCGCCTACATAAGTATGATATGTAAGAGTAAAGGTCAAAAGTGTTTCTGCAATTGTCCTTATTCTTTAGGTTATTCTAGCAGCATTTTGGTATGGCTTAACCTAGTTTGGCTCATGGCGCTTACTACATAGGTTTAGGTTGGCATCTAGATCAATATCTGAATCACTCCTCTATCCAATAAGGACAACCAAGGCACCTTGATCATAGACCTATCATAGGTTTGGCGAAATGGGTTCGATATGCAAATATGGAGCAAAGGCTCATAAGAGACTAAGGTACTTTACACCATGGAAGGTATTGCTATGCCTTTGCAAAAAGGTACTCATGACGGCGGATAGCTTACTTCCTCCTAATTATTAGGACCCTAACCTTACCATGTAGTTGGTAGGAATCTAATGCAAATGCAAATGCAAAAGCACAATGTGGGTTGGGAAACAATTAAACCTTTCACTTACCCTCGTGTTGCCATATTTTTCAAATCAATATTTATTCAAGAACAAGTCAGTCCCTGATGATGACAACAAATCATGACTATAAAAGCTTAGTAGACAAAAATAAAAAGGAATTATAGTTAAATAATGACAAAAAACTAAGGGATCTAAGAACCAAGTCCTAGTTGTAGGCCTAACTCTCTAAGCTTTTCTGCAGTGGAGTTGCCAAGCTATCGGTACCATGCATCGACCTTATTGCAAGAGGAAACGATTACGACTTAAAATTGTTTGGTCTCGATGGGGAATTATCCTCCTGAGCAAGATTCTTCCCTTTTTCTGACATGATTAGGGAGCAAGAAAATATGGGCTCCTGTCTTTTAATCATGGAGGGGGACTATCGGGTGAATTGCACATCCAGTTGGTCTTGACTAGCGACTATGAAATGGCCAAAGATTAGAGTTGCAACCAATCATTTGGGATAGGCGTGATCAGATGCCTATTGAAACCAATATTTCGAGTTACAAAACTTGAAACACGAATTCCATGGTCTACGTAGTCTGAAGATACGATAATTAAATTCAAGAGTTGGCTACACATAAAAGGGTACGAACCTCCTTTTGACGACCAAAATTGGTACCTTACTAACAATGTCTTAACTTGGTTTCAGTTTCCTTAGTTTTGACTTGTCATTATTTTGATATAATCCTCTTTTATGCATGAATTGTTTGAAATGATAAATCCGAGTTTTAAAAAAAAGTTTTAATCCATATGTATCCTGTAAAAATGGAAACATAGAGATTTTCGATAAAAATGATCTCCAGATTTAGTCTTGAAAATCGGATACTCCGTGACAAGCACTGTAGGGATACCAACATGAAACATTTCCTTCGTGATTTTAGAAAATTCATTTTTAAAGAAAATGAATAAAGGTCAATCACCATAAAGAGAAACATTTTAGTAAGACAAAAAAAAAAGATAATATTGCATCAAATAAATCACACAAAATAACAAAAAAGAAAACAGAGGAATGGTCTGAATGTATTCGTAATTATTGTTCATTATCTTTAAATAACAGAGTTAACAATTTTTAAGTCCCTTTTGGATTCAATGGTTGCTTGAGGCATGAAAATTGGGTCTTAATTTTGAAAAAAGCTCAAAAAAATTGAAAAAGAGAAAATTTGATTTCTTAGCTATTTTTGTAAAAGATGAGATTAAAAAATTTAAATTGATGACAATTGGCTATTTCTTGACAAAAGTAACATTTTTAACATTCTTGACAAAATCATAATTTCTTGACTAAATTGACAAGTTTAATTTAAAAGGTAAGAGTTGATGAAAATAAAAATTAACAAAAATAAAAAATACTCATGTCTTCATCCAAGCTTAGGGTGGGATTGACACATACTTTTTGACTCAATGGGGTTGATTGAACCCAGTTAAAGACATTTGAATGTCTTGGAATAGGATTTTGGAAGAATCGATTAATTTTGACCAATGCTAAAAATAGGGGACAGCACTTGTTCTAGGAAAATTTAGAGGTTTTAGGGTCTGGGTGAAGTATCATTGGTTAATGCAAAAAGTTTTTCAAAAATCTTAAAAAATCACCTACCAAGTGGAAAAAAGTTTTGAAGTTAGGTTGAGTGCGACGCTGACAGCACATGTAGGGAAAAAAGGTATAGTAGACTTTGAAAAATCATTCCACGCTCATTCGAAATCATTAAATCACAAATAATACATTTTCGAAAAGGGAATTTCATAAAATTTTTTAGCACAGTTGTTTTGAAATTTTAGAAAAATCTCTTAATTAGCCAAAATGGTCCACATAGAATGCAAATTGCTAATTCTTGGGGTTCCAGATAGCATTAGTTTGAAAAATCATAACTCCCTCATCTGGAATGATCAGAGGGCAAATGATATACCATTGGAAAGATAATTTGATGCCCATCCAAGGAAAATATTAGCAAATTCATGAAAAATTGTTTGATGTCCAAAAATTTTTTTTAAAGTCGCAACTGCAGTCTTTTTAGAGCAAAAATAGGGGAATTTTGGTTTTCTTAGGTTTCTTTTTGGACAAAACTCGAGCCATGGACATATAAATGTCCATGATAGAAAGGGATAAGTGACATGTGCTTCACGAGCTCACCTGCACAATCTTGTATTAGTTTAGAATGATGAGATAGCCCATTGACCATGCCACCAACATAATAACTCTAAGCAAAAGATTAAGACACAAACAAATTTAAACAACCTTAAAAAACTCTTTTTTTTCTCTAAAACAGAACCTTTAGCCTCGTTCAATCCTGAATTTAGACATGTAAAACTTGATTTATCCCTAAGATTGGATAACCAATGAATAGAAAACCTCAAGTACATGTTAATCCTTATTTATTGAGGTTAAGATGGCCTTAACTTGGGGGTTTTAGGAAAACAAGTTTTTGAAGCATTTTGACAAACACGTAATGAACCAAAAATGATATTCATGACAAGAAGCATGTTAGACATGTGTCAACATATAAAGATGACATTTAATCATGGAAATGATGATAATATGTGAAGAAATGAGTATGAGAATGCATGAAGATGATAGTTAAATACATGATATCAAGAAATGTGCCATAAGAATGATGTAAACATGCCCAAACAGAGAAGTAATGCTTGTTGAAATTTTATGACAACATCAGAACACATCATCAAAATGAAACAAGCTCAAAATAAAGGAGAAACATGATAAAAGGTTCAACAGAACACTAAACAAACTTAAGTCTAGCACATCCAAGGCCACAAAATGCATGAAAATCCTAAGATAAGGTTGTGGTCAGCATGTTTAAGCTCATTAAAATGATGGAAATGCAAATATAATTAAAGAAAAGAGAAGGGATAAGAGATACACTCGAAAGCTTGAAAGGTGTTATTGATAATGGTGAGCAGAAAGATCCTTGAACTTGTAGCTCTTTTTCTTACCTTTTTTTGCTATGAGTTAGCAAGAAAGGTGTCTAAAAATGAGCTTAGTGGTTGTGGTGACAATGGAAAAGCATTTTGTGAAGAATGGTGATGGTTTTAGAAGGTTTTAGGGTGGTTTTGGAGGGGCTGAGGGAAAGCTACTTGGATAAGTTTTTTAGGAGTGTGGAACTGATATAAGTGTGTAAAGGGTTTTTTTCAATTGAGGTCATAGCATATCTTATATAGGATTCATTGTCAACCCTCAAAAACCTAAGAATGATAAGGCATTTGAGTAATTTGGGGTAGACAAAATCATGGTGCCAAAAAGAAATCTTTCAGCATTTTATTGAATGAAACATAGCTTTGACAGTAGTAACAAACCATGCATCAGTTGGTACTATAAGTAAGGTCAAGCTTGCCCTTTAACAATCATATTTTCTCATGAAATGCCTTTCGATAAGCTTAATGGATTATTCAAAAATGTTAAAACCCAATGTCTAAGCCCAAAATGAAGTTCATATGATTTGTATGAAATTATATATGATTTTGGATGATTTTCTAGGTCAAAGTCATAATCAAATCCAAGTTTTAGTGTCATGGTATGAAAGTGTGAAAATGGCATGAAATAGATAAATTACAACTTGTGTATTGATATATCATATCTGTATCGATACGCAAGATGAATTTGGCCTTCCAATATTGATATAAAGCTTCTTATATTAATTCTTAGAGCAGATTTTTTCCATGGTCTCAATACCGTGAATTGTGCATTGATACTAAGCACCAATATTTCCCTTGTATTGATACTTCATGGCCTATATTGATACATATTTACCTAAAAGCATCATTTTAGCTTTGAATTAACCTAGTATCAATACCAAGACCTACTGTATCAATACAGAAGTGAAGACTATTGATACATAATATCTTGTGTTGATACAAGCTTTGGTTTTTGGGATTTTGATGACTTGGAAGCCTTGTATCAATACTTATAAGCCATGTATAGATACCCACCCATGTGAATATGGAGTTTATGTACCATTGGCCTCCCAGAAACTTTACCTTAGCTAAGAATGATGGATAACTATCATGTGCTTATCTTAATAGACTAGATGATGCTTTAAAAAGCAACACTTGATGCCTCAGATGTTGGCTCGAACAAAATAGGAAGTTTCTTTTAGGATAAATGTTTTGAGCATATATTTTTTGTTAGCATCAGGATCCCATGCTTTTTAATTTCCTTTATTTAATAAATCTTAATAGAATTATTCTACATTATGGTCTATCAAATTATACCAATAGATTAATTTAAGCCTAATTAACTTAAAACTCGAATCTTCTTAAGATTGAATTCCATAAAGGTCTTACACATGCAATGTTTAACATGAGTGTTCATGAATTATTAAAAGATAATATTCATGAAAGCATAAGACTATTAAAAGTTAATATACATGAATAACTGACAAAAGTCATACATTCTTGGATGTAATTTTGGAAAAAGTTCCAAACTAGAGAGGTTACGTATTTATATACATGAGATATAAAACAAATCGTTTCATTATAGGCTTGTGAAAATGATTTATTTTGGATAATAGCTATTAGGCTAATTGAATTGATTCCAATAATTGTAAGACAATTGACCCATATTATTGGAATCAAAGTCTTATTATGATCTAAATAGTTTTATGACTCAATTATCAAAGATGAATTGACATATTCTCTGACATGTAGATAGTAACAATTGTTTCAAGTGCAAGTGGGAGATGTTAGTGTATGCCCTTGAACTAATCAAATTGGGACATGGGATACATGGTCCAATAACTACATATATGTTACTAAGTTAAGGTAACATAGCTTTTCCTTCATGTTAGTGGCGTGATTGACACTCGTGCAAACATTAATTGGATAAAGCCCGTGAAGCACCTTGCAAAGTTAGGAAATCAATTGTGCCAGTGGGATCCTTATGCATCAAAGCAATGTTTCCAAAATGTTCCTAGTCATTGTATTGCCAATATAAGGCACTAACAATGCATAAAAACAAGTATATGCTAAGCCTCCATGTATGGGAGGCATGCAACCCTTTGATCTCATAGAGGTTAAAGTATACAAGATACTTAGGGATAGCATATATGTGCTTGTTCTATGGAAACAAGTTCATTGGACATGGCTTGAATGAGAACTCTATTTGGTATAAGTCACTCAAGTGTCTATGGAATATGCTCTCATGTAATAATCCTCAGACTTTTGATTCTAGGTTATCTCGTATGAAAAGTGCTTGCTTTGATTCCATCTTGAATAGGTGTACAATAAATGGACGCTTATGGTAGGGTGGTTTTGGGTATAGCATGAATCATATGGTAGATAAATCAGTGATCTAGAGATGATTCACAATCTGAGTGACAATAGAGAAATATCTCGAGTACTCTTAATTATGATTACTTAGAATAAGCCTCTGGTCAGAGCATAAATGGATTATAAGGAATGGTTCCTTATAAATCAATGGACATGACCATAAATTGTAAGAACTAATATGGATAGAGGTTTGGGTAGACACTGCACCATGCTCATCCTTAATATGGGATATATGGTGAAAGGACCGTACTACATTGATAGGCTAATTACTAAAAGGCTTCTATAAGGGCACATTGACTCTTCAACATTTAGGTAGTCATGATGGTTTGCTAAATCCAGCTCTTGATCTATGAACATGATAGATGAGATTATGTATTTTCGTTGCCAATATGTTGGAAATCTAATAGCTCACACACAATAAGGTAGAACTATTAGATTAAATCCGAGATTTAATTAAGTATGATTTAATTAAATAAAAGGTAATTTGAATGAAGGACTTAACTAAAAGGTCCAATTATTAAAGCAAAATTAGATTTGTGAAATCTAAATTTTGTTGTTTAATTAAGACATTAATAATAATAAGATTGTCTTATTTAAATACTGTCTAAATTAAGGCATGAAGTGTAAAGGTGGACAAGCATAAGTTCTAGTTAAAATAGGATTTCAACTGGAATCAGGATTTGATGTAAAATAAAATATCCTATCTTAATAATTATTTATTATCCCTTTCAATATTATTGTAATATTAATTATTTCACAATTAATATTAAATAATATTAAAATTGACTTAAAAATAGTTTTCACTAAATTAAGGATTTTATAATGATAAAATCTAGAAGGATATGTATATACTAACAAAGTTATGTTTCCAACTTATTTATTTTATTTTTATAATTATTTGATAATTATATTTAGTAAATAAATATTATTTAAAATTGAATTAATTGGATTAAATTCAAGGAAACACAAGTCTGACCTTAAATACCTTAAATTAGGCCATATATGGACCAAGCTTGTTGGCCGTTTTCTTTGGCCCAACTTTCGTGGGTATTTTGGCCATGAGATAGAGGAATAGCTGACCATTTAATTAACCTAAAACAAAGAGAATAAGTTCAATTGGTTTAGGGAGTTTTAACTAGGTCAAAACTATTCCATTCTAAATCTATCTAGAGGTCAGATTAAGCTGGTATTTATAGATATGATGGTCTAAATGCTTAAGAGAGAATTTTAACCTAATTTTGAGATAGAAGGTTATTAAATATCTTGAGATAATATTTAATAAGATAAAATTTAGTTTTTCTTAAAAATATTCCAACCTAAACACAAACCTTAGTTTGCATCATCTTCTTAAGAGATTTTGTGCTTGGCACAAACTTCCTCCATTCTCTCTTCTTGGTTCTAGTTTGATTCAAGATTTAAAGTTGCCTTTTGGTTAATGGTTGAAACTTCTAGCTGGCATTGGAGGACCACCGAGCCTCAAGTAAGTTTCAATAACTGCCTGTGTGGATAAATGTTAAAGGCAGGACATGTTTGCTGCTTGTGGTCTTAAGAATCATTCAAGAAACTAGTTTTTTGGTGCTTTGTTGTTTAGATTTCAACATCAAAACTTAAGGTATCTTATGATCATATGGATGGTTAGATCTTGAATTAAATTTTTATTGTTTACTACATGTAAGTCCCTCCCTAAAAATCTATAGGGAAGTCCCGCTATTTCTTTGTTTGCTATTTCCATTGCATTTATGTTTATGTTTTGACATTTTTGAAATCTAATACTTGCATGAGATCAAGCTTCACGAAAAAAGTGTTCCCTTCAGAATGAATATAGTAGCTTGTGTGTTTTATTCTTTGTGCCCCTTGAGACCTCATACGTCTTAGTGGCTTCTTGAGGCATGTCGTTATGCTACCTAACAGATGGTTATCACTTAATTTTTGTTTCTCAGGTGACGACAAACAAATATAGTCACCTATGATCATGAGAGGTACCATATTGCCTCACTAGGGATGAGCTTGAAGGGGCATGCTATTACGCCATCCAATCGATGGCCATGCCATTTTTTCCTTTTCCTTACGAGCGATAATATATGAATGTCATTACTTAGGTCCGAGAATGTATCGTATCATCTCCTTAGGGACAAATTCAACCTAGATAGGCTGTTATGAGTGATGTCCATCGAGCATTAGGCAGAGACAAATAAACGTCTTAGCCTGAATCAAGCCTTGCCTTGAAAGGCATTGTTTTGTTCTATCAGGAATAAATTTGATCTGGACAGGCCATTTGGTTGCTCGTGTTAACTGAGATCCTATTGTCTTTGGTTCTACTATTGCCTTAAAGGCCTCGTAATGCCTTGGTGTTTTACTCAGGGCAAACTTTCATTGAATTTACTTCTTTGCTCATTCTGCCTTTGTGATAAACACGAGATTCTTTTTGGTTATTTTCCTTAATAAAAGTCAAGAAGTCATACTTTAGGGGAAAATAAGGAATTAAAAAGAAAAGTTAGTTAAAAAAATATAATAAAAAATCTATCCAAAAAAAGTCATAAATCAAGTCAAGAAAAAGAAGGAAAAAATCTAAAATAGAGAAATCAATAAAATAAGAGTGGTATTAGGGCATCATTTTCCCTTAATATGTTCATAGCATTTTGCATCACTTCCATACCCTTTTAGCCTTTTGCATTCATGGCATACATTTCATCAGCCATCATTCTTTAGAATGGTCATACACAAATCATTACATATTGCTAATTTAATTTGTTACTTGAATTGAAAAGGTCATAACATGGGGGATTAGTCGCAAGCAAGAATCAGTACTTTAGAAAGCATCTAAGAAGAGCTCGAGCATGATGTTTGAGAAATGAAAGAACAGGTCATAAAAATTATGGGGGCTTTAATTAGCCTTTTTGGAAAGGAATATGTAAGACAGGCATCATCTCTGCAATAAGCCAATAGGTTAGGTCATGGCAGATCAATCAAAGGTGTAGATTAGCACATTAGAGGGAACCATCAAAAGGGTTGGACAAGATATCTAGAATATGAGGGGACAATTATCGAAATTAATAGGGATGCTTGCAAGCCTTGGTCAAATGAAGACAAATTATTCCCAAGAGACACCATCCCAATAGCTCAATTCCATACATTACATGACCTATTTTTTGGATAAAAAATGCAAGTATTCGAACCTAAAGTGACCAACACTAAACCCCTTATTATTGCACCTCCCTCGATAATTCAGACTAAACACCCTAGCACTGAATCATTATAGATTAACATATCTTCTAGAACAAGATATCCTATCATCGCCTTACAACCATCCTATGATTTAAGTAGAAGAAAAGATCATGAGGAAAGCCTAAATTTGATTCCATCTTAATGACTTATAAAGAGTTGTATCCTTTTTACACCAAGGACACTTGGTCGCTTCTGTCTATGTCCTCGAGAAAAAGCCCCTACCCTTAGTAGTTTAATGATAAAGCCTATTATGACTACCACATTGTGCACTAGGGCATGAGACTAAAATGTGTGCATGAGACTAAAATGTGTTAATCATTCAACCAAATAGTACAAAGCCTTATCAACTCTAAGGTCTTGCAATTTGGGGTGAATTAGGGATGCTAGCTAATCAAGGACTTTAGAAGATCGAGTGAAATTCTCAATGATGAAAGATAATGATTAACCTTTTTTATGCTTTTAGAAGTACTAGGATGTCAAAATAGGAGAATATTTTAAAAAAAATGTTTACTTGTTCTTTGAAATTTTGTTAGAGAAATCCTATGTATTGAGAACATCAACAAAATGATAAGGAATAAGTTTGAGTTTATGGGATGCTAATGATTGAACTATAGTTTGAACCCTTGCCACTTTCATAACGATTTCCCTTATGTTCTAACCCAATTAATGACCCATGGCATAATCAATTCACTTATTTATTCATTTACCCTTCCATTCACTCATGCATGATAATAATGAAAGTGAATAATGCTAAGACAATATATCTTCAAAACTGATTGGCATTTCTCTTTTTGGGTAAAATGAAGAGAAAGGATCATGTAATTCAATTGGATGAACTCTTTGGCCTAGTGCCTTTGCAATCAGCTTATGTTCCAGAGCTGTCAAGACTAAATCCATCAAGGAAGATTCAAGATTCAAAAACACGATAGAAATATGACCAGCTCAAAGAAAGAATCCGAGCTATGGAATAATGAAATGGGTTCAATAATGCCAAAGAACTCTCGTTGGTCCCCAATGTAACCATTTTGCCAAAATTCAAGGTCTTAAAATTTGAGAAGTATGATGAGGTTAGTTGCTCGAAGATGCATGTGATTGCCTACTATCTCAAAATGGCTGAATATGCCAGGGATAAGAAGTTGCTTATCCATATCTTTCTAGAATCTTTGACTAGGGCAGCATCTAAATGGTATTCCCAACTAGAAGGATGCTAAATATCTACCTCAAGAGATTTAGCTTGCACGTTTCTAGGATAATACAGGTGCTTATTAGAGATAGCTCTTGATTAATGGACTCTTCAGAATATGGAAAAGGAACCTCACAAAAGCTACAAAAACTACCCGTTTAGATGGAATGCCATAGCAGCACAAGTCCAATCACCTTTTAGTTATAGGAAAATGATTGCTTACTTCTTGAATACTCTTTTATCCCTCTTCTATGATAAAATGGTCAGCAATGCCTTTGTAAAATTTAGGTACATACTGTTCACTGTGGGTAAAATCAAAAATAGGATCAAAAGAGGGAGAATCAAAGGTGCCAAAGCTAAAATACCTTTTGAAAGAGAAATGGATGAGCAAGTTTTGATTCAATAACATGAAGGAATGACCAATTTAGGCAACACAAGTAGATCCATTCAGGCTCTATCTTCACCTTTAACCTATAGTTAACCATTAGCCTCAATAGATCCAACCATATTCTCTAGCACCTTTTATACTAGCTCATCTACATTACGTCTTAGAGATGCGAGTCAAATCAGAGGTTAAATCAAACTATTCATAAGAACGTGAGAGAAAAAGGACAAAGGTGCACCACTCCCAGCTAGTCTTTTACATGAAGATCTTTTCTGTGCTGATCTAGAGCCAAATGATCTCCACTATCCCAATAAGGCTTAGAAAACCTCTTTATCCAAAATGGTACAATCCTAACTTCACGTGTGAGTATCACCAAAGGGCAAGAGGACATACTATGAAGAATTATGAGGCACTCAAAAACAAAGGTCAAACCATCATAAATGAAAATTTGAAAAAATTCAAGGAGTTTATGGATGCTTATCAAGAGCAACCAATCTAGAAGCTATAAGACTCTGAGTAGTATGCTAGTTAGGGCAATTTTTATCTTTCTTCAAATTTTGTACATACTTTTCATTTATGAAGGAATATGAATTTTGGATTCAAATGAATGAATGATTATTTGCAATCATCGTGCATCATGCTTTATTATGAATGTTGAATCTCCATGGCAATCCCACGTGATAAATTTCTAGTTTCGAAGGTAGCAATAATTTTCTTGAGAAAAAATTGATAGTCTTGGCCAATCAGTGATCATCTTAGGGGTAAATCTACCTTGTCAAAAAACTTTACCCTTATCCTACATGCTATCACCTTGAGTTACCTTGAAGATAAAACAAACCACATCAAGAAGATAATAACCTAAAGGACTTTCCCTCAGTTTGCTTGAAAGTTGGACAATCAAGACCCACTCTTAAGGGAAATGGATGAGCAGTTTAACATGTGATAAGATTGGGTTAAGATCTTGGGACTCTTTGAATCCTTTTAAACAACACTTTAGTATGGACACCGTAACTTTTCCCAAGATCTTTGACTGAAGGGGAACACAATCAAAATGCACCGTTCTTACTCGTTAAGCAAATCTTCATAGCCTACTTGAAAAACAAAATATGAGACTCCCTCACAACCCTTTTAAACCCTTCTGTTGGTCAAACAAAACTTAAAATCATCCATAACTTCATCAAATTAGTGATTCTAAGGAACATGCCTTTAAACTAGGAGAGAAAAAAGTATCAAGCATGCACTTTGGAAAAGAAAAAGAAAAAGGAAAATAAGATTGAATGCCACATCATGTGATTAAGACATTTAACATGTTTTATTAGAGAACCTTGTGCCAAAGCATGACTCATCAGTTTAGACAGTTGTGTTTGAAATGAAAGACAGCTATCTTCTTTTTATCCTTTCATAAACTATAAAATCATGCCCTTTGCTACCTTTTTAAGCTTGAGGAATTCATTATTTCAAAAACCCTGATCAAAGATCACTCTCCACATTAGGGGCATGGAAAGCCTTTTAAGGAAAATGGGGCAAATGCCCACACTACAATTATCAAAATGCTTAAAATTAAAGGGCAAATATGGAATGTACTAAGTTAGCAAACTCTAAATTTCCTTCCAAAAGTAAAAAAAAAAAAAAGTCAAAAAGAGAAAGAAAAAAGAGAATGGAAGGAACTAAAGAACAAAGTCAAAAATCAAAGTCAAAATCAAATCAAATGGAAGGAACTAAAGAAAATGAAATAAGGGCACCTAGGGATAGAAACCTTAAAAAATGATTTTTGATCCGATAACCCTTACACATGGAATCTGGGCTTGTATACCCTTTCTTTCAAAACCTCAAACCCTGGCTTGCATTACATACCTTAAAAAGTTCATTTTGATCAAGCATGGCTATTTGAATTGATGAAGCAATAAAAATTTTATGATTCCTTAAGGAAATAATGAAGCAATTGAAAAAAGAAGTTAAGAAAGAAAAGAATGAAGCTTTAAGGTGAAAACTCGAAAAAGGGTATTCTACAGACAAAGTCAAAAATCCTGAAATCATCTTCGATGTTGCCTAATTAGCCACAAAAAAAATCATCCCATCCAATTAAAAGGTTGTCAAACTTTTAAAATCTCAAGATATCTAAAACCTTTACTAGTTAAGACAAAAGGTCCAATTTCCAAAACCTCCATCAAAATACTCCCTTGATTAATACCCCTCACTTAGGACCAACACCTACCTATGAGGCTTTCCAAAAAACCTCCTAAGAACAAGTGTCACAGCCAAAACTAGCACTTGTCAAACTACCATACCTGAAAACCTAGAGAGTGTCATGATAAGGTTTCAAGAAATCTAAGTGGGCAAATGTTTGTCTTTTCTTCCTGATCAATTTACGAAAGTCTAAACCTTTAATTATTTCACATCAACTCTTGACTCCGTGGTGTTAACTAATCCAAGTTCTAATATTTTTTGCCAAAATCAAGTCGCGGTCATAATTTATCAACATTTTCAAACTGTTGACCTTTCATGTCAACATATCTCACCTAAATTGCCCAAAACATATAAAAAATTGATTATTTACCTTAGTTAAGAACACCTTTAGGATGGATCATTGATTGTTGAAGCTTTGACATCAAATGAACATGAGCTATCATTACCTTTGAGTCTAGAAAATAGTTGTTTGGGGTAAGTTTTGTTTTGATTTGCCGAATGTTATAACAAAATGATTTGTGACACATGGGATGTGACTCACTTGGAACAAAAAGATAAAACCTTATAACATAAGGATATTAAAGTTTAGTCTTGAGTCAAGGAACACTGACCTTGTTTTATTGTCCTCCTAGGGAAAGTTGAGATACCTTGAAGACTTCAAAGTCAAAATTAGAAAAGATAGGCTGGAGCAAGAAAAGGTCAGAAGCTCGAGATCATCAAGGATCTTATGTCTTTTTTCACCAACAAGGTCACTCTTAAAAAGTCAACAAATTAGCAAACCACTCTTCCACAAAGTGGTAAAACCCCAAGAGGCAAGAGATTGGCATAGACCTCAATAGGATCTAACAATCCTCGATTAATGCAGAACATCTTAAGGATAATACATAACAATATAAAAAGAAAAAGAGGCAATCAACCCTTTTAGCCTTTTTAGGAAATATCTTGTTTGCTAAGTAGCATTATGCCTCTACATAAAAGGATAACAAGCACATGCATCATCTTAAAAACATTTGCATTCATGCCAACATCTACATCATAAGAACACAGCTTACGTATCATGTGTGAATTCCTTTATGGAAGAACCTAACAGGATGCCCTTTTCATGAATTAAACAAGAGTTAAAACCCAAGCTAGCTAGCCATGTGGTAAGCCCAACGAAATTGGCCATTGTCAAAAAATCACATTTAATGATGCGCAGTAGGTTAGATTCGACTACTTGGCAAAGGTCAAGAAAATCAAGCCTAGTGATGCTGGTAGGCTAGCCTAAATAATGGCCCATGTAAAAAAAATCAAGCCCAATTGTTGCAACATAACTTGGAGATGAATTCTTACCAGCCTAACTTAAAAGGTGAATGTACCCCTTGTTCCTATATATCTCTTTATGTCATTATTATTTATTTCTAGGTGCCATATCATTATTGTTTTTATCATTTTTGAGGACTAATTTGTCAAGATGAATTGCTTACTTGACCTTAACACTAAATAGTCATTGTGAAGCAACTATTTATCTTGGAGTCACCACCAATCTATTTTGGCTAGGTGAGATTGGTCACCTTTAGAAGTTTGTATTTTAAGTGTTACGAAACCTTTAAAAGAACTTTGAGGTTTGCGCTCGTACCAGGGATAATATGAAAGAGTCTCAGAGTCGGTTACAATCACAAGTAAGGTTTGATCCCTCTCATGATTCCAGTAATCGGTTCTTTATTAATCAAATGTTAACTTAAAATTTGATCTTTATACAGTTTTAATATCTGATATTTAATTTTAATTCTCATATATCAAAATAAAATTTTATAAAACAAATTTATTATTTCATATGAAAACATCGAGTTTTCAATATTTTTAAAAATCAAAATATTTTTCGCACCCCACTGGAGGACTAGAGGAACACAAAAGTTTTTATCCTTACTACACCACCTGAGAGTTGGAGGAATACGAAAGGTTAAAAAAATCTAAAATATCTTTCGCACCCCACCGGAGGGTTGAAGGAGTATGAAAGTTTTTATTTTTACAAAATTCAAAAAAATCTTGATTTTCTCATTGTGAAAAAAGATATCTCGTAATTAAAATAATTCGTGAAACCCCTTTCATATGTTAGGAGAAACTCTACGTACTACTTTAACTTAGAGATATTGCCTTAATTTTAAAACTTCTAATTTTATGAGAAATAATAAAAATTTGTCCTAAGATTGATGAAAAGTACAAAACTAGACTCTAAGGACTCGAGTTTGGTCGAAGAGACTAAAATGTCCCCTGAAGTGCAACTTCGACATGAAAGTATCACGATGACCCTAAAAGACTCGATTTTAAATTAATTTACTAAATTGTCCCTAAAGTATACCTTCGACATGAAAATATCCTGATAACCTAAAACACTTGATGATATCATAAAAGGATGAATCAATTCCTACTGTACACCTTTGACATAGAAGTATCCCGGTGATCACATAGGACTTAGTTCTAATGTATATTACTAAAATGTCCCCAAGGTTTACCTTCGATGTTAAAATATCTCGATAACTCTAAAGGACTAGATAACCTCATAAAAAGATGAACCTATCCCTATTATGCGCCTTCGACATAAAAGTATCCCAATGATCATAAAAGACTCAATTCTAACATAAATTATTAAAATGCCCGTTAGGTATACCTTTAACATATAAGTATCTCGGTACCCTAGAGGACTCGATAATGATATGAAATAACAATTTTACCCTAAATGTGTAGCTTTGACATCAGATATGACCTAAAATGCAAAAATTACTACTAAGTCCCTAAGTTTCCTAAAATTACATTTAACCCTAAATGGCTAAAAATTTTAAAAATGTTCTAAAATAACCAAAATACTATAAATGGATAATTTGATGTGAAAAGACCTTTTTAACCCTAAAATGTAAGCTTTTCCTAAAAGGTCACTAAACTTTCTAATTTACAATTTAATCCTTAAATAAAATGAAATACGTAATCAAACACTAAACACATCAAAATCAATAAGGAAAAGATACTAAAAATTACGAGAAGCATTCGGCCAAGTTCCTTTGGCCATGGAGCAATTTTTTCAAGCTTTGTAAACAAGCACTTAAATTTTGTAAAATTGCAAAAAAGACCATAAAAGGTTAAAAATACATGATAAGTGTTTAAACATGATTAGAATGCATGAAAAACACTCCTAAAGGTATATAAAGCATTCGGCCAAATTACATGGCCTTAGAAAAAAATTTCCAATTTTTAAAATTTAGTTCCTATATTTTCCACAATTATAAAATGGTCTAAAAAAATAAAAAACTTAACAAAATAACCATACAAGGTTAGGCCAAGCTTGGCAAACCCTTCCAAGGCCTTTAAAAATTTTGGGTAAATTATTTTTAGACCTCATAATTTTTAAACATCATAAAATAATCCAAAAGTACTATTATAACAAGCATGAAAAATTATCAACGGTCATGATCATCATCAATAACAAGCAAGATCAATTTTTTTTTCAAACATAGCATCATAAATAACAAAATAAACACATATCCAAATTTTTACCGATTTCAAATCAACATGAACTTATATAAAATCTTGAAAAACCAACAAATAAACATACTTTATAAATTATTCACATGAAAATACTAGCGAAAATAATATTAACATGAACATATTGACATGATAAAATACAAAACATATCAACAAAAAACATGTTTTCCTGATGAAAATCAAATTTTTGCTAAGAAGAATCAAATTTAACAACTAAATTAAGAAATTGTTCATGGCTTTCAACACTTGGCCTTTCAACATAGATCAAAATCAATGAGCACAACTGATCATTAAGCTCACTAAAAGATGAAATATGAAGGAAATTAACAAAAATCAAAGTTTTTCTAAGTGAAACTACCATTAAAGATTGAAAACTTGAAAACACTTGAAAATTCTTAAGGAAAAATACCCATTTTTTGCCATGGAAGCTGTTCTCTGTGTCTTGAAACTTCCTCCCATACTTATTCGGGGAAGGATTTAGCCAAGGCTTGGAAAAAATGCCTTGGCAGAATGGCCATCTTTTCTTTTATTTTTTTTTTCATTTTTTGATTTTTATTACCTTTCTAGATTTTTTCCACTTTTTTGATAAAGTTAAATTAATATTTTTTTTACATCTTGTATGTGTCATCATGAATGATTCATCATCTAGAAACATGAGGATAAGATTAGATGAGAAAAAAAATCTTATTTGGGTAAAAATAAATTATATAGATTAGATTGTAACAAATTAGAAATTATGTGCTCAAGAAATAAAATTTCACATATTAAATTTAATTAAAAATTTAATTAACCTTATTAGGCTTGTTAAAAAACAAAAATGAGCTTATTGGACTTGTTGGAAAGTTAATGGGCTTATTAGGCCTATTCCAAAAATTAATGGGTTTTTGAGCCCATGAAATGGAAAAAAAATAAATTTTGGCCCACTAAAATAAATTTTTCATATAAAAATTCTAAAGGAAATTTTTAAGAAATTTCATGTGCAAGAAAATACAATTAAAAAAAATACTAAACTCATAAAACTTTATGAGAAAAAACCCTTACAGAGGATAATTAACATTTAATAAAAATGAATTGGAATTTCAAAAGTTAAAAATGCTATTTTATCAAAATATGTGAAAATATTTAAATTCTAAACTCTAAAAATTTTTACAAAAAAATTTTACTAATAAGAAAAAACTTTTATATTGGAATTGAGAAAATTCCAAAAAAAATATGTTCAAATTTACAAAAATGAATTAAATTTAACACATTACTCAAAATATTAAATTATAAAAATAATAAAAATGTAAACTTGAAATCCAGAGCAAATTATATTGGAAAAATTTTACAAGCATGACACTATAGTATTGTGAAAAATTCCAATTTAGTAAATAAATTTGACAGCTTGACATCTTGTGCTATAAAATGCCAATACAAATTTTTTCTTGAAGATTTTTATTTTTCAGAGTAGTATCAGCATAAATACTACATAGGTATTAATAAAAATGTACAACAGCCAACTCCTAAAATTTTATGAAAAAATCTCAAAAAATTTCTAAAAGTAGGACATTTGATCGTAATATCATATGTAAACGCAATTTTCAAAATTTCATGAGTTAAAAGCTAATTTCTTACCTTGATATTCATCTTTTTTTAATCTGAGATTTATTCTCTATGACCCTCAAAATGGCAATTTTTCTATCACGTGCATGAGCGACCATTTAGGTATGACCAAATGGGTTTTAAAAATGCCCATCCACTTGGAGGTCAACCTCTACTAGGATGATTACCTAATTATCTATCTTAAATATTTTAGGACTATTAAGGAAAGGGCCTAGATGAAATTAGGTATCTATACCAGTGACAGTGGTAGGCTAGACCTAGCTAATTAACCCATGTCTAAATCGAGCCTAATGTCATCAGTAGGCTAAACCCGACTTATTAGCCCATATCAAAAAAATTAAGCCCATTAATGCTAGTAGGTTTGACTTAGTTTAATTAGCCCATGTCAAAAATCAAGCCTAGTGACGCTAGTAGGCTAGACCTGGCTAATTGCCTTATGTCAAAAAGCAAGCTTATTAACATTTATAGACACCTAATTTCGTCTAGGCGCCATTTTTCTTTTCTGATAATCCTTAATATCCGAGATATAGAACTTAATAGGAACCCTTATTAGGAATGATCTTTTTCAGATAAATCAAACATTCTTAAAACCCTTTTATTCATAGTTAAAAGGTTGCAAGTTCACGTGCTAAAAAATGAATCACTCTTTGATCTCTAAGTTTGGATATACAAGACGAATATTTAAGAGAAAAAATATTTTTTATGTTTTCGTGTCAAAATTTTGAAAATTTATTTCTATGAATGATATCTTGGTCAAATTTTTCATTTTTAGGAATTTTTAGAGAATTTTTCATTAAACTTGGGAAGTTGACTATCATATAATGTACCGATACCTGCATGGTATTTATACCGATATGTACTCCAAAAAATTGGAAATATCAAGGAAAAATTCATATTGGCATTTTCTACCACAGGAAGTCAGGTTGTCTATTTTTGTGACTAATTTTGAATTTTTCACAGTATTGCGAGTTTTATAAGCGTAAAATTTTCTTAGTAAAATTATTTTAGATTCTGGATTTTCATCTTTCCCATTTTGTAAATTAATATCTGGGATGATATATCTTATTTAATTCATTTTATATGAGTTTTAATGTATTCTTTGAAAATTTCTCAATTCTGAACTACTAGCTTTCCTTTATTTGTAAAATTTTATGGTGAAATTTTCTCAAGTTTTCAACTTCAAAATTCATTAAAATTTTGCATTTAATTATCATTGAATCAGTTTTTTCAAAATTCATTTTATTTTATAAGTTTTACTTTTTTTTCCTATTTTCAAAATACGGAGTTTTCTACTTTGTAAATTTTTTTTCAAGAAGATTTTTTTTAGTTTATAACTTTTAAAATTCTTCAAATATTATTATTTAACTCATATTAAATCAGTTTTGAAAAATTCCTTTTATTTTTATCAGTTTTGCATTTTCCTTTTGAAATTCTTCTATTTTTGAACTACGAAGTTTTCTACTCCGTAATTTTTGGACAAAATTTTCTTAGTTTATAATTTTTAAATTTCTTTAAATATTATTATTATTTAATCCATATTAAAACTATTTTAAAAATTTTAATTTATTTTATGAGTTTTAGAATGTTTTTGTTACCGAGACACGAAATTTTCTACCTGTAAATTTTTTTCTTTGGTAAGCTTTTTTTGAGTTTATAATTTTCAAAATTCTTTAAATATTATTTTTTAAATAATTGCGAATTAGTTTTGAAAAATTCAATTTATTTTATGAGTTTTGCATTTTTTATATATAATAATTTTTCTCGGTAAGGGTTTTTCTCATAAAATTTTATGAGTTTGTTACTTTTGATGTTTTTTCTATAAATAAAAAAAATTGTTCTATTATTAGATTAAATTAAATTAATCATATGAAATTCTGTTTCAAATTTATAATTTTTAATTTTTACAATTTAATCATTCTAATTAATTTTTACGGTATAATTTTACAAATTATATAAATATCTTCCAAAATTATCCAAACCTTAGTGATGTCATGCTTGACATAATCTACTAAATAACAAAAGCAATTAATTTAAAAGAAATCAAAATCAATTAACATTAAATCAAATTAATAGTAAACAAAAAAATAAAAAATAAAATAAAAAAGGAAAGTTTCCTAGAAAAAAATCTAAGGAAACTTTTGGCCATATACTGACCACCGTTTTTTTTTTTTGCCATCCCCCCACCTTGGAAAACCATAGAGAATTTTCTCAAATAACAAATGCCTTCCATAGCCAAATTTAGCCAATTTTCTTAAAATTTTAAGTTTTAAAGCTTTTTAGGTAATTTCATCATGAATCTTGTAATTTTTGTTTATGTCAATCATATTTCTTCTTTGTTGTGAGTCAAAAACATGTTAAGCTCATTGACTTTCATCCATGTTGAAAGGCTAACATGTTGACAATGATCAATTTTCTATATATTTGTTGTTTTATTTAATTTTTCTTAGTTAAAGCTTGATTTTTTTTAACAAAGATTATTGTTGTTGATAAGATATTAATTTTGTTGTATATGTATGCTTATGTTTATATTGTTATTCTTAATATTTTCAAGTTAATATGTTAATTTACATATTTATATATTCATTTTTTTATGATTTTATCTTGTATTCAAACTTGATGATATTTATTCATGCTTACTTTCATGATTTTGTGTTATAAAATATTGATGCATGTTTATTCCTTACCTTGGCCAAATCTAATTGGAATTTTTTATTATGATTTTACGCCTATTTTTTGTGATAATTTTATGTTTTCTTTATTTTTTTAGGCCATTTTGCAATATTAGTAAAAATAGGGACTAAACTATAAAATATTAAATTTTTTAAAGTACCATTTTTAGGTTGGCCAAGAGTTTCATGTTTGTTTGCAAACTGATTTTGTGTGTTTTGAACATGTTTTAGGTGTTTTAACATTTTAGGGGTCATTTTGCAATTTTAGGAAAGTTTAAGGACTAAATTGCAAAATACATAAAAATGCATTTTATGGCCAAAGGTGCTTGGCTGAACCCTCATGTATATTTTTTCCATGATTTTTGTGTTAATTTTCACTTGATTTACTAATTTTTGGTGAGATTTTGTAGTTTTTTAGGGATTTAAATGTAAATATTACAAAAGTTTAGGCACTATTTTGAAAAATGTTGAAAAATTTTATTTCAAGGCCATGATGTTCGGCCGAATCTTATTTGCTGTCTTTTTCATGTTTATTTTCACATGTTTGATGATTTTTTTAGTGTTTTTTATGTAGGGACCTAAATGCACGATTAGAAAGTTTAGGGATTACAGAGCAAATTTTAGTATTTATGGGTAGCATGGTCATTTTTATCAGACTTAAATATTTTTATTATTCTTATAGTCTTCCATAGGGATATAGAAATTTTTAAAACCTTTCATATTCTCTCGATTTTCGTAGGGTACGAAATGTAATTTTTAGAAGTTTAGGGGCTTAATTGTAAATTTTTCATTTTAAGTCAGTTTGACATGTTAAATTTCACCTTTAATGTAGAAAAATAATTTCATCATCATTTTAGTCTTCTTTAGGGTTATTGGGATACTTTCATGTCGAAGGTATACTTAGAGGCATTTTGGTAATTTTTCTACTGGGATGCTTTTATGCCGAAGGTGAATTTTTAGGATTGGTTCAGCCTTCGGTCCATTAGGATTACCAGAATACTTTCAAGTTGAAGGTATGCCTTAGGTGCATTTTAGTAATTTTATTTTGAATCGAGTCCTAGATAGTAATCGGGATACCTCTATGCCAAAGGTGCATATTTAGGATAGGTTCATTATTTCATCATCATTTTAGTGTCCTTTAGGGTTATTGGGATACTTTCACATCGAAGGTATACTTTAAGGGCATTTTGGTAATTTTTTATTGGGATACTTTCACGTCAAAGGTGAATATTTAGGATTGGTTTAGCCTCCTAAGATCATTTTAGTGTCCATTAGGGTGCTTAGATACTTTCATGTTGAAGGTATACCTTAAGGGCATTATGGTAATTTTTCTCAAGCCGAGTCTTAGATAAGCATCATGATGCTTTTAGGCCAAAGGTGCATATTTAGGATAGGTTCACCCTTTTTCAATCATTTTCAAGTCCTTTAAGAGTTATCTGGATACTTTCATGTAGAAGGTATACCCTAGAGGTATTTTCATAATTTTGCATTAGAACCATATCTTATATGAGTACCAGGTTACTTTTATGTTGAAAGTACACATTAAGATTATGTTTATCATATTAGGTCATTTCTAGGTCATGGAGTCTATATTTTTTAATAATAAAATTATTTTTATAAATAAGACAATATCTCCTAATTAAATTAAGACGTAGGATTCCTACCAGAATATGTGAGAAATTTTATGAATTATTTTAACAGTGCGATATCCTTTTCAAATAGGAATTTAGGATTTTTCAATTTTGGGAAAATAAAACCTTTTGTATTTTGCATGGTTCTCTAGCGGTATACGATAGAGAATTCATGTCCACTTGGTTCCTCGGAAGAGTACGAGTAAAATTTTGATTTCTAAAAACATTAAAACCTGACTTTCTCAGAATAATAAATTTCTTCAATAAAATATTATGGAAATTATAATTAAATATCAAATGTTGAAATTAAATAAAATAAAATTTATTTAACACATGATTAATATGGTACCAATTGTCGGGCATCACGAGAAGGTCTATCCTTACTTATGATTGTAACTGACTCCCGGACCCTTTCAGGCGATCTTTGGTATGAGCACAAACCTCGAAGTTTGTTTTTATCGATTTTGAAATGCTCAAGATACAAACTCTGGTAAATGTCCAATCTCACCTGGCCAAAATAAAATTAGTGGTGACTCTAAATATATGGTCATTTCATAATGACTATTTAGAGCTAAGTTGAGTGAGTAATTCATCTTGACAACTCGGTTGCCAGTAAAAAAAATAAAGAATAATAATCATGATATAGGCCCCCAAAAAATAACATCATATAGATATACGTAGAAATAATGGGATACATTTGCCATTTCAAGTCGGGCTAGTCAGGATTTGTATCCGGGCCATATTGCGACAATGCTGGTAGGCTAGACCTAGTGAATTACCTCATGTCAAAAAAGTGATATAGTAGGCTAGACTTATCTAATTGGCCCATGTCAAAGAATCAAGCCCAGTGACGCACGTAGGCTATATTGACTAATAGGCCCATGTCAAGAATCAAGCCTAATGACACTAGTAGGTTAAATCCAACTAATTGGCACATGTAAGAAAATCAAGCTTGGTGA
>JBBYHL010451127.1:0-15592 GCA_038381835.1 Adansonia madagascariensis | reverse complement strand
TGTCAAGAATCAAGCCTAATGACACTAGTAGGTTAAATCCAACTAATTGGCACATGTAAGAAAATCAAGCTTGGTGACACCAATAGACAAAATGTGGCTAATTGGCCCAGGTAAAAAATCAAGCCTAGTGGTGCTAGTAGACTAGTCTCAACTAATTGACCTATGTCAAAAATAAAGCCTAGTGATGACAGTAGGTTGAACCGGCTAATTGGCCCATGTTAAAAAATAAGCCCAATGCTACTGGTAGGCTAGATCTAGCTAATTGGCCCATGTCAAAAAAGTCAAGCCTAGTAATGTCGATAGGCTAAATCCAGCTAACTAGTTGGTGTCAAGAAGATTAACTCAATAAGGTTGACCGGTCTAGCCCGGCTAATTGTTTTTTCATTAAGAAATTTTATCTCAAAACCAAGTCTAATAAATAATGTTGGTAGGTCTAGTTCTAGATTTTTAGCTTCTTTGTTAGTTTCCAAGTTGAACCAAGGGATAGGAATGTTAATGTAAGCCCTACAAGCCAATAAGTTAAACTTATAATACACTCGCATTTAGTTATTTCAAGTAATTTAATTATATTTGATTAATATAATATGAGGTGTTTCATTATCTATAAGATTAATTCGTTATTGGTTATTTAAATACTATACAGATGAAGCCCATGAAGCACATTAGCTTTGTAAGAAATTGTAAAGAGTTACAATTATAAGATCCCTATTCATCAAAGTATAGTTTCTAGAAAACGTTCTTGGTTATCATATTATCAAGATAGGGTATTGACAATGCACAAAGATTGGCATATGAAAACCTTGATGCAAAGGATACATGCAACTAATATCATAAGTTGAAGTATAAAAATACTTGGGGCATCATATGAGTGCTTGTTATGAGAACAAGTTCATTAAACATGACCAACTATGAGAGTTTCATTTGATATTTCACTCAAGCACCTATGCAAATACTCTCATGTGTTAATAGTGTAAGTGATCCTTAAACTTATAACACCAGATCACTTTGTATGTGAATTATCATACTTAGAGATCATTGCAAACGGGTTTACAAGAGATGAATACCAAATAAGGGTGGTTTTAGGTATCATTTATCACCCCAATGATATAAAAGGACATATCCTATTTGTTCCTAGTCTGTGTTAACTTAAAGACCTTGGCCAAGGCAATATTAATTATGGAGTCGAAACATAAAGGCTACATACTAATATGGAATAGGTTAAAAGTAGATATTGCACCAGACTCTTGCATATTGGGTTAGTAAAAAACAAATTTTGCATACTAATATTAATTAAAGGGCTAGTAAAAAACAATTTAACTATTTTTGCATATTAGGTGGCCTTGATACATTGCCAGATGCCAATATTGGTCTATAAATATAATTTATTCTTAACCAAGTAAATTTACATTTATTACCATTATATGGAGGCCTAATAAGGTATTTAAACCCTACTTGGTGCAATCTTTAAAATAGAGGAGAAACCCTAAAGTGCCGATTCATATTCCATAGAGTGATTTACAGCTACATTGATTTTTATGCCACTTCTTTTTTAAATTTCAAGGAGAAATCATTTTTTCTCTAATTTTGATTTTGATGTATAGGGAGATCACTTGGGGAAGGTTGGAAACTTAATCCGCTAGTATAGATTTTGGCATTAGAGTGTCTCCCCTTTCGAAGGATTTCTAAGTCACTTGTGTGGATCACTATTAGAGTCTAAATGTGTGGATAGCTTTAGTTTATGATAACTAGGCTCGATCGAAGCAGATGTCTTTAGATTGAGGTATGATTCTTTCTTTGTTGATATATAGAGATCGATCAAAGTGCTTTTAAGATGATCCATTGATGCTATTTGATATGTGTTGCCTCTTATCTTTAATTTTCAATTTTAATTAAAATTTTGTTCTTAAATTGATTTACAAAATCCAAATAATGAGGATTTGATGCCTTGGATAAGACCCTTCAAGTGGTATCCGAGTTTCCTTATTAGCTTTGATCTACCTTAAACTTATTAGCTAAGAAGACTGATCCAACAAAGACTCAATAGCCAAGTTACACAAATAAGGTTATCTCGACCCATTTAATTATGAATCATGTGGGATATGTGAGTGTTGTCTTCTTGGCAAGTAACAAGACTTTCTTCACTAGTAAAAGTAAAAAGGCCATTAGTTTATTAGGCTTAGTACATTTGATGTATGTGGAACAATGAACACAATGGCTAGAAATAGGTACTCGTACTTCATTACCTTTATCAAGAATTACTTTAGGTATGGTATGTGTACTTAATGAAATACAAGTCTAAAGCTTTTGAAAAGTTCAAAGAGTTTAGGGCTGAAATATAGAAGCAAACTAGTAAGAAAATTCTAATTCTTGCATCCAATCAAGAGAAGAATACTTAAGTTAAAAATTCCTGGATCATTTGCTAGAAATGGTATTCTATCATAATTGACTCTAACATAATGGAGTGTCTGAAAAAAGAAATCAAACCTTGTTGGACATAGTTCGTTCCATGATATCTAAGGCCGACCTTCCAATATCTTTTTAGGGATATTCTTTAGAAACTGATGCCTATCTTCTAAATAGGGTTCCAACCTAATATGTGGATAAGACACCGTATCAGATATGGCATGGTAAAAAACCATTTTAGTCTCACTTTAAGATTTAGGGCTATAAACACCTAATTTCATCCGGACCCTTTTTTTAATAGTATTAAATATCCAAGTCTAAGAATCTAGTGGCCGTTTTGGTAGAGGCTGACCTTCTCCTGTAGACTGGCATTTTTAAAACCAATTTAGTCATAATTAATGGCCCCGTGTGCACATGACATAAAAAGTGCAGTTTTGAGGGTCATCAAACATAAATCTCAGATAAAAAGGACCAATATTCAAGAGAAAAATTTGTTTTTAGATATTTTCTTATCAAATTTTAGAATTCATTTTTGCAGATAATACCATAGTTAAATTTCCTATTTTAGGAACTTTTCCAAAATTTTTTGCGTAATTTTAGGAGTCAACTATCATATATTTTATCAATACTCGTGCAGTATTTATGCTGATACCCACCCAAAAAATCAACAATATTCATGAAAAAACATGTATTGCATTTTATACCATTAGGTGTTGAATGGTAAATTTTAGTATTTAATTTTAAATTTTTTACAATATCGTGAATATTTTGTTTGTGAAATTTTTTGGTAAAATTTGTTTCAGATTTTAGATTTTCATCTTTATTATTTTATAAATTAATATTTTGCATAATATGTTGAATTCAACACATTTTTATAAATATTTGAACGTAGTTTGGAATTTTCTTGGTTCCAAATTATCTAGAAATACAAACTTCGATAGTTGACCAATCTCAACTAGCCAAAATAAATTGGTGGCTACTATAAGAAAAATAAATAGTTATTTTGTAATGATTATTTAGAGTTAAGTCAAGTGAGTGATTCATCCTGAAAACTCAGTCCTTAAAAATAAGAAAAGATAATAATGATATAGCCCTTAAAAATGGAGAAATGATCATATGTGGATATATAAAAATAGGGGGTACATGTGCCTTTCAAGTCGGGTTGGTCAAGATTTGTATTTGGCCATGTTATGACAGCTTAGCCACTCTATTGGGGATAGGTTAGAGAGTCAAGCCTAAAATTAATCTTGTATTAATTAAATTCTGATTAGTTCACTCTAAACCAGTATTTAACTATAATTCTCGGTATTTTAAAATAAAATTTTATTATATTTTTTATTTATATGGAAATTTTGTTATATATTGTTCATATTTTGCACTAACCTTTTTGCTTTCCTTTACAGCATTATTTTTATAGGGCATTGAAGATAGAGGTTTTTATTATTTTGAAAGAGTCGAGTCATAAAAGGTTTGTTTGTTCCCCCATACACACTATACAAGTGTATATATTAGATTCTCCTTTAGGTATATGGAGGAGGCATAGGTTACAAAATGTTTTATAAGGGGGTGAAATACCTCTGCCTTACGAGGCATTAGCCTCTGTCTGGGCTAGTGAAAAACCTATTGGGTGTAAATTCTTATGCCTGCCTGAGGTGTTAGCCTTGCTACGGGCATGGAAGATACTCCAACTTGAATTGAACCTGTTCTGACATAAACCCATGGTGGATAGAGATTAGGGTACCTCATCAGTTCTTTCTGAGCTCGAGGAGCAATTTGAGAACCTATTTAGATGTCTAACTCAAACCACATGTAATGAACTAAAAAGGCCTCACCTAGTTAGAGCCATACCTAACTTTTGAAGTTACCAAATTAGGTACACATAGGGAATGCTTCTAATTCTTTACTCTTATAATTTGATTTTCTTGATAACAATAAATGTATATTGTTTTGCCATGATAAATTTTATTTATTTCTTGTCTTTATTTGCAATATTGTGATGAATTTCTTAAAGCAATTTTTGATGGTAGCTATCTTATTTTTAACTAAAATTTTTTTGACCAAAAAAATGAACTTTATCGATTTGTTCTTAAGTAAAAAAAGACATGAACCTCTCTTTAAAAAAAAGAAAAAAGAGACAGTTAAACAACAAAAACCAAAAAAGAAAAAAAAAGAAAGAAAATAAGAAAAAGGAGAAAAAACGAAAATTAAAATTAGATTAATCAAAATTTCAAAGCCTTCAGGTTGCTAAAGAGAAAAGAGAGGATAGTGTTAGGATTTTTCCTTTTCAATTTTGCATCACGTCCACGTAACATAAAAGATTTTTAAATTCATTCTAACATTTTTACATTTGTAAGGTTCACATATTCATTTGTTTGTATACTTATGCATTCATAATTTTCATGAGTTTCTAAATTGAAAAAAAAAATTCGTAAATCTTTTAAGTGATCCCCAAGAGTCATCGATGCCTTTAACCCAACCTTTGGTACTTTATGACTTAAAAACCAGATCAAGCATAGCACTAAATGAAGATTTCAATCCCTGACCTATTCACATGAGTGAAGCAAAAATGCCTAATTTTACACTGATGCAGACTAACCTGTCCTCCAACCATGTTGGTCTTCCTAGTGCTACCCTGTGATTTTACGGTGTCAATATTGAGAAAAGACCGTGAATGAACAAATTCGATTCAATGTCACTGACCTATAAAGAATTGTACTTTTTTTTGCTCTAAGATTAGCTTGTTACTCCCATGCACTTTACACCTAACAACCCCCTTTATCTTAAATGGTATGACATCAATGCAGATTGCGAATACCATGCAGGATTACGTGGATATTCTATAATGAATTATCATGCATTTAAAGGAGAAGTTCAAAACCTACTCGATGCCAATGTAATCTAGGTCGAAAAAAGGTCAAATAATGTTGCTAAACACTCATTGCATTATTAAAGGCTTTATAATATCTGGGGCAATGAAGGGATTGTGAAGATAATCTTTTTGCTACTTTCTGGGTTTTGTAAATATAATGTTAAAAAAATGATTAGGATATGCAGGGATTCCCTCATAGCATTAATGTAGCTACAAAAATGAAGTCTTTGCAAGAGCAACTCTTTTGTTACTTTTTCTTTTGAATCCTATAAATCCTATAAATGTGGCTTTATATGCCAACAATGAATAAATAAATCAAAAAGTTTTGGTTGATGAAACAATGGTGTTGAATTATGACTTAAATTCCTCAGATTCTTGCCCCTACAATAATCTTTATGTTTAATGCTTAGCCAATTGCTTAGCACTAATCTGTTCCATCATATTTTGCCCTATTCATTCATTCATTTATTCAACCATCCATTCATTAATAAATCAATTTTTCATTCATTAACAACTATAAAATGATTCATATATCAATTTTTTCATTCATTGACAACCACATAAGATAATGATAAAGATTAACACTGATAAGACGTATGCATGTTCAAGCAAACTAATTTAAATTTTTTTTTCTATTCAAGGTGGAATAACATGCAGTCACTAGATGGAAGATGCTACACAATAGGAAAAAATATAGGCACAAATGACAAGGAAGCTAGTTTGCCAACAACCAGAAGGTACTTTAACACTTTTACCAAGACATCTAAAGAAGTACGAGCAAAACAATTGTCAGCTAATATTCAAGATACATGAATCGCAACTACCCAAAATATGTAACAAAATGCACCTACACCTAATCCACCACTAGCTATTAACATAAATCTTGATGCTCTTCAAAAAGAGGTAGATATAAGAATCGCTACACAATAGGAGTTGACAATCCCTGACCTTGATAAGAAAGAAAGGTATGAATCATAGTTAATTGAACACATGACCATAGAAAGTTTAAAAAAAATAAGGAAATCCATTTAGACTATGTCCTTACCTCAACCTTTCATTACGCAAAAACCTCAGTAGAGTTGGATGATCTCCTCTATCCTAGCATAGCCTAGCATAGACTATTGCAAATTCTAAATTGAATTGTTTGGATGATCCTTCACAATGTGATGATTGTAGACACCCTATTTTGTCCAAGCCATCCTTCACGGCATTAGAGGTTACTATTCGAGCTGTCACTATGGTTATACCAATAAGTACAGGTCAATCATCCATCATTCCCTACTGAGGTGAGGTATTTGGAGGCTAAAGGTATGAAAAATTCATATTTTTGAATGAAGTATCAATACATGGCCTAGATTATCGATACAGGGCCTTCACGTCGTCAAAATTTAAAATTTCACTATTTGTATTGATACAAAAAGGGAATGTATTAATACATAAGTTATATCAATACATTGGTTAATTATATCCGTACAGGGTCATGACATGTATTTATACTGATATTTATGAAAATATTTAATGGACAAGATTTATTTTTTGGGGAAATAAATGTAGGCTAAAAATGAATAAGGCCATTGGATAATTTTTTATGCTTGATTCCAAGGTTTTTGGATTATTTTGTAATATTTGAAATTTATGAAAGCTTAAAAATAATTTTCCCAAATTTTTAAACACCTTAAAAGGGTATTTCCATGTTTAGCCAAACCCACTTGGATGACTTCACAGTGTTTTAATTTTTTAGGCTATTTTGTAACTATATTGCAAAAATTTTTCCATGCCCATCCAAGCTTGGCCAAATCCATGTTAAGAACTTTATGGGTGTTTTTCCATGTATTTTTGACATAGTTAAATGTATTTCATGCATTTTTAACCTTTTAGGGTTTTTTTGCAAATTTGGAAAATTTAGGGGCACATTTGTAAAAAGTGAAAAAATTGTTCCAAAGCCAAAGGTATTTGGCCAAACCTTCCTTGTAACTTTTGATGTGATTTTTCTGGTGATTTAGAAATGTTTGATGTTTGATTTTATGATTTATGTCATGCACGGAGTAAATTAGAAAAAAAGAAAAAAAATATTTCTAAGCCACATAAGTTTAGTCGAATGCTTTATAGGCCTATGGTGATTTTTTATGCATTGTTAACATGTTTTGATGCATAGTATACATTTTCTTAGACTTTAGGAATTTTTTTGCAATTTTATAGAGTTTAGGGACTTTTTGCAAAAAATCTAAGAAAACATTATTTTAAGGCTAAGGGTGTTTGGCCAAACACTTTTAATGATTTTTGACATGTTTCCCATGTTGATTTTGGTGTGTTCAATGTCATTTTCTAATGTTTATTTCATGTAAGGACTATTTTGCAAAATTAAAAAGTTGAAAGACTATTTAGGAAAACCTTGCATTTTAGGGTAAAAATGGTCATTTCTCACATTAGATTAACCATTAAGGGTATTTTGATAATTTCAGGATTTCTAGCATCTTTTGCCATATTAGGGTTAAAATGTAATTTTGAGAAATTCAGGGACTTATTAGCAATTTTTGCATTTTAGGTCAATTTAGGGAAAATTTGTCATGTCATATAATTTTTGAGCCATTAAAGGTTATGAGTATACTTTTATATAGAAGGTACACCTTAGGGGCATTTTAATAATTTACCCTAGAATCGAGTCCTTTATGATCACTAGAATACTTCTATGCCAAAGGTACATAATAGGGATAGGTTCATTATTTTATGAAGTTATCAAGTGCTTAAAGGTTATCGAGTAACGTTGAAGGTATACCTTAGGGACATTGATAATTTACATTAAACCAAGTCCTATGTGATCACTGAGATACTTCTATGTCGATGGTACACAGTAGGAATAGGTTCATTTTGTTATGATAATATCAAGTCCTTTAGGTTACCGGGATACTTTTATGCCGAAGATATATCTTAGGGACATTTTAGTAAGTTACCTTAGAACAGAGTCTTTTAGAGTCACCGGGATGCTTTTATGTCGAAGGTGTACTTTAAGGGTACTTAAGATAAGTTTTTGTTATTTTTTGATAAAGTCATAATTTTTTTAAAAATAAGGCAATGTCTCCAAATTAAAGTTACGTAAAATTTCTCTTAGCATATAAAAAGGGTTTTACAGATTATTTTAATAACGAAATATCTTTTTAAAAATGAGAAAATCATGATTTTTTGAATTTAAAAAAATAAAACCCTTTTTAAAATAAGAAAATCAAATTTTTTGAATTAAAAAAAAAAACTAAAACCTTCCATATTCCTCCAGCTCTTTGATAGGGTGCTAAAGAGAATAGTAAAACCTTTCGCGTTGTTTCGATCCTCTGCTGGGTTGCCTAAGAAATTTTAACTTTTAAAAATATTAAAAATCAATTTTCTCAAACAAAATAATAAATTTGGGATTGAAGGAATTTTGAAATATGAGAATTATAATTAAATAATAGATATTGAAACTAAAGAAAGATCAAATTTTAAGTTAATAAGTGTTTAATAAGGTACTAGTTACTAGGTGTCATAAGAAAGATTGATCTTTACTCGTGATTGTAACTGACTCTTGGACCCTTTCATATGATCTCTGGTATTATCGCAGACCTCAAAGTTTGATTATAAACATTTCATAACTCTCAAAATACAAACTTCGATAGGTGACCAATCTCACTTACCCAAAATAGATTGGTAGCAACTCCAAGAAAAATAAATAGTTGTTTCGTGATGACTATTTATAGTTAAGTTAAACAAGTGATTCATCTTAATGACTCAGTCCTCGAAAATAAGAAAAGATAATGGTATGGCCCATAAAAATGAAGAAATAATGATATATAGATATATAGGTAGGAGGGGTACACCCCGCTTTTTAAGTGGGGCTATCAAGATTTATATCCGAGCCATATTGTAATGATAGGAATGAGGAGTACACTCACCTTTTAAGTCTGCTAGTTAGGATTCATATCTTGGCTATGTTGTGACAACTTGGCAACTCCACTAAGGATAGGTTAGAGAGCCAAGCCTAAAATTAATCATGTGTTAACTAAATTATGATTGATTCTATTTCAATCGATATTTAACTATAATTCCTAGTGTTTTCAAAACAAAATTTCTATTATAATTTGGATTTATATGAAAATTTTGATATATATTATTCATATTTTTTACTAATCCTTTTGTTTCCTTTGCAGCATTATTTTTATAAGCATTTAGGATAGGGTTTTTTATTATTTTTGAATAAGTCATAAAAGATTTGTTTGTTCCCCCGCACACACTATGCACATGCATACCATTAGATTCTTCTCCAAGCATATGGAGGAGGCATAAGTTACCAAATATTTTAGGAGGACGTGAAGTATCTTTGCTTTCTGAGGTGTTAATCTCTGTCTAGGCCAATGAAAACCTACCGGGTGTACATTCCTAAGCCTGCCTGAGGTGTTAGCCTTATTATGGTCATGGAAGATGCTCCTACTTGAATTAAACATTTTTTAGCATATACTCACAATGGGTAAGGATTAGGGTACCTTATTAGTTCTTTCTAGGCTCGGGGAATAATTTGAGAACCTATTTAGATGTCCAACCTAAACATCAATTAATAAATAGTAAGGGCCTCACCTAGTTGGACTCGATTCTAGAGGTTACCGAATTAGGTACACAAGGGGGAATGCTTCGTACCCTTTCCATTTTATTTTATGATTAGGAAAATGTAAATCAAGAGATGATGATCAAACATCCTCATTTATGGTAAATTTTTTTCACCTTAAAAGGTGCCATCATTATTTTAATTCAGATATTAAGTGGTAATGAATGAACATCATCACTTGTGATGTGATTACTTTCTTTTACCTTTGCAAGCCATTATACGACCTTAACCACATGGTCTAGACGTGTAGGTCTCATAGTGACAAGGCTATTTCATTTGCCCTAATAGGCATCGTAATGGCTAAAAGGGTCTGCTTAAGGCAAAATTTTTCTCACATTAATTCATAGTTTTCTAAGCAAAGCTTTTTTTTCTTTATTTGTGTATATTATTTTACCATACTAAATACATAGGGCAATGATGGATGAACATTGTGTCACCCTTAATAAGATTGATCATTTTTCGTTAAGGCATCATAGTGCCCTAATTTTATTTTGGGGTAGTTTTTCTTGACGATAGGCCCATTTGTATATTTGTTCACACACTTTTCTTTAACATTACATTAATTTAATCCTTACACCCGTTCATATATGTGCATTCATACATGTATTCATGAGACACATTTCATAAGGGTAAGGGGGTAAAATGACGGCTTTCTTGGATTTAAGAGTTCTCTAAAAGAATTTTTTTTTCAAACCAAGAGTGTTGGGATAATCAAACGTCGTTGACCACGAGAGATGAATTCTTAGCATGCCTAAGAAGGATGGAAGAAAGTCATTGTGAAGCCTAAGGGGCTATGATTAAATGACAAAAGGATATCCAGGCATTAATCTCTAAGTTGATGGAAGTAATGATGGCTAGAGAGAAAGAGTCAAAAAATGTAAATCTAGGAAATCAAGGGAATAACCCTAATACTACTATCAGTTCATCTAGGGCAAGAAGACAACTACTGCAAGGTACTCAATATATGGGAGCCAGTCCCATAATACATTTCATATTGACCCTAAAGCTCACTAAGGTGCAACAGGTCCAAAACTAATCCAAGTTTGGATGACCCAATGGTTAAAACCTCAATGGGCACATACGGTAAGAAAATTATCAAGCTCATGACTCAAAAAAGTTGAACTTGAAAGTGATAAAGAAAAATAATAGCTTCTTGAAAAGAGGCTTAAAGTAATAGAAAGAGATAAGGATTTTGCTAGTGTTGACATAGATGAGTTAAGCTTGGTATCGGATCTAATCCTTCCTCCTAAGTTCAAGATGCCAAACTTTGAAAAGTTCAGTGGCACCATATCTCCGTAAGCCCACATCAAAATGTTTATCAGAAAAATGACTTGGCATACACACAATGACAAGTTTCACATTCATTGTTTTCAAGAAAGCTTGCCAAGGTCAACAATGAAATGGTACAATGACTTGAATTAGAGTCAAGTACAGTGTTGGACGGACTTAGCTAATGCTCTTCTTCAATAATACAAGATATATCAGATTGGACACTCAACCAATTTCTTTCCAAAATTTGGAAAAGAAATCAATGAAAATGTTCACACAGTATGCCCAAAGATGGAGGGACATAGCAGCCTAAGTGTAATCATCTTTGTTGGAAAAAGAGATAGTATCCGTATTTTTTAATACATTACCAAGTCCATTCTTTGACAAACTCATGGGAAGTGCCATAAAAAATTTTGCTGATAAAGTGGTCTCCGACAAAATGATTGAGAATGCCATAAAAATTGCAAAGATACGAGTTAATGATAAGCCTATTACAAAAAAGAGAAAAATAACTGATAAGGAAAAAGTAATTCAAGTTGTCATCTAGATGAACCAACCACTTACAAATACTGGCCAATATCAATGCTAGCTTTACAAGCCATGATGTCTTGGCATGAATCATGTGTTCCAAGGTTCCTACCAACCAATGCTTATCGTTACATTGACTTTCACATTTATGCTTAAGCTGTGTGCTAGAGGAACAATCAAAGTGAACATAGGAAGCAGAATCAAAATTGAGGTGAATAGATCCCCATGTCTTATGTGGAGCTTTTACTCGATCTCATCAAGAATCACCTCTTGAAACCTATTCATATCAAACATATGAAACCCTCATGTTCAGATTAGTATGACATCCACCAATTTGTGATTATCGTTATGATAATCTAGGTCATTCTACAGAGGATTATCTTGCCTTAAAGTATAAAGTTAGAGATCTCACCAAGGTTAGAAAATTGAGCTTTAAAGAAATAAAGGCTAGATGTCATTAAAAGGGATACATGCTATAGTAAGTACTGTAACTCTTATTTTGAGAAGCCTTTGTCTTTGAATCGACATTATTTTGTGAAACATGCATATTTTGAGTATTGAGCTTTTGATAAGATAGAAAGTTTCTAAAAAAGTAAAAACATGATGATTAAAAATCTTAAGAATACTAATAATTGATGTTGAAAATGAGCTTGATAAGCCCTTGTCTTTGAATTGACATAATTTTATGAAACATGCATGTTTTGAATATTGAAGTTTTATCAGATAAAATGTTTCCCAAAAAGAAAAAAAACATGATGATGGAAAGTTTCGAGAATATTAATGATTAATGTTGAGAATGAGCTTGTACCCTTGCATTCATTTCTCTGTGAATAAAACCATGACCATTTGAAAGACCCAATACTTTAGGGAAGAAAATTTAATGTTCCCAAACGATGATTCCCTTTATAAAGAACAAAAAAATGAAGCTTCTAAAAATGTATGAGTTTCTCTAAAATCAAACAAATCAAATATTCTTCTAGGGATCCAAATCAGTGCAATTGGATATGTGCCAAGCTTGTCCCAAAAACCATATTTGTTTTCCAATAGCCAAAACATGAATTTTGTGTCCATCCTTAAGAAGTTGCTCATTATTTTTATTTCAAGGCATAATGACTAAACAAAATTGCACTCATGTCTCTAATAAAACCATTTTAAGCTTTACTTCTTTCTAATCATCTGAAATATAGCCCATTACCCATCATTGCAAATTAAGCATAAAATTTTCCTTGAGAATATGAATCCTTGCATTACTTGATTTACCATTAATGATAAAAGTGAAAAACGAATGAGAAAAAGGAAACACATGCATGACTTTTTGAAAGAAGAAAGAGAAAGAAGAAAAACAAGAAAATTTAGATGTGTTATCACGTGATTAAGACACGTAAGATATTTTCAAAATATCTTTTTCCTAAAAAACAACCTTTCAATCTAAATGGTTGTGTTTGAAGTGATAAATGGCTTTCTTTCATTACCTTTTTCACACTTATAGAAAATTCTTTCATTTACTACCCATTTGAGCCTAAAGAATTATTTCTTTTCATAACCACTTATCGCGGAGCATTCTTCACATTGGAGGGCATAAAAAATTTGAAGAAAATATGGGGAGTAGATCTGCCATTCAAATTTTTAAAAGTTCACAATGTTCTGGGGCAAATGCAAAATATGTTAAGTCTTTCAAAATCTGACTTCCCTTCAGAAAAACAAACAAACAAAAAAGAGGGGAAAAAAGAGAAAAGGGAAGGAAAAATGAGGAAACAAGGAAATGCAGTGCTGCAAAAAAAATAGAAAGGATGAACTCCGTATCAAATGATCCTTGACCTAAGCACCCTCAAATACTTTATTTGGGCCATTACATCCTTTTTTCTGAACCCTAAAGCTTAGTTTATATTATGTACCTAGAAAGGAACATTTTAACCAAATATGGTTATCTGAACTCAGAGGTTGATTTTTTTAAAAAAAATTCTTTTGGAAATATTATGAGTACTTTTTAAGAGCATATGATACAATCAAAGAAAAAGAAATGAAAAAATGGAAATAATAAAGCTCTAAGGTGAAAACCTAAAAGTGGACAATCTAAAGTGGAACAAGAGAATTACCAATATCACTTATGGGAATTACCAAAATTTTGCAAAGAGAAAAACCAGTTTGAAAAAAATTTGGGGACATCCAAAACCCCTTAAATATCTTAGGTTGTTAACTTTCAATTGAAGAGATTGATTCTGAAAATTAAATTCATCCCTTTTCTAACTTGACCTCATGTTCTTAAATCCTCCATAGTCAATTTTGGTACCTGGCAAAATGCTAATAGTTAGAGACTTAAAGGAACGTAAAATTTGTTTGATTTTCAAATAAATTCATACTTCACATGACCTGATCCATTTATGCCTAGGAAAAAAGGGCATGTATCCTATCCACCTTGAAATTTTTAGGCCAACCCAAGTTTTTTTAAGCTTTCCAATCCATTTTGAGAAAATAAGATTGTCATTCAAGAAATATTTTAACAAAAGATCATCAGCATTCAAAAGATTTAAACATCAAATGCTTTTAGCCCAGAGGTTTTAAACAAAATACATTTTTTAATAAGATAATTATTCGAAAAAAACTTAAAAATGTGTCATGAAAAGAGACAAGGGTTCTTTTGATTAAAGGGCATCAAATTGGGGTAATACCTAACCCATGAGAAGGAGAAAGAAACAAAAATTTGAATTTTAAAATCACTGGTACAAGATAATTACAAAAGATTAAAAGTAAGTTATCATTCCTAGGGCATGGGACGATCAAAGTATGTTCTAATATGGAATCGATGAAAAAAGTTAAGTCAGATCTGAAAGATAGCCACGTAGAGTCTCAATTTCTGTATCATCCATTGCATATGCTTCATCCGATGCTTGATATTTGCATTATCTCATGATCATCTACACCATTTAAGTGATATAGGCATTTGCATCATTTCTCATGCATGTACCTCTTCATTGATACTTCCACTTGCATTGCTCCATAAGCTTTTGCATCATTATCTACACTAGCGATCTGCGTATTTTCATCATTTGATCCCTTCAAACAATTTTATCATTTCATGATCATTACATTAATATGCATGCTTAAGTAATTATAATAGTATCAACTATTTATCAATCACATAAAATGTCAAAATTTTTAATGATGATATCCGAAGCATTTAAAAAATTATTTTCAAAACAATTCTTCAGTGGTGATATCCAAAGCATTTAAAAGAATTGTTTTAAAATAAGTCTTTGGTGTTGATATCTGAAGTATTTTAAAAGAGTTTGTTTCAAGGTCTTTGGTGATGACATTCAAAGCATTTAAAGGAATTTATTTAAAAGCAAGTCTTCGGTGGTCAAATCCAAAAAATTTCCATAATTTTAGAGTTTATCTTTGATGATGAAATCCAAAGTGTTTTAAGAAGAAAAGAAATTTGTAAACAATAAGGCTCAGATTGATAGAGCCTCGCCAACATATTAAGAAGAAAAGAAATTAGCAATAATAAGGCCCAAATTCATGAGGCCTCCCCAACATACGAGAAGATTAACCCTCATAATATGCTAAATTCTTTTTCCTCTTCCTTCGATCATGTAGAATATCGATGAGGTAGGCTTAGATTTAGCTTCATTCAATTAGGCAAAAGATTAATGGAGTTTTCACCTCGGTCAACCCATTAAACATAGGTTCTTTCCTGGTCACCCTTGTTAACTGTCATGGTTTTGCCCTAGTCAGCCCATTAGACTTAGGTTTTGCCCTAGTCACTTCTATTAACTATCAAGATTTTGCCCCGGTCAACCCATTAGACTTAAGTTTCACCTTGGTCACCCCTGTTAACCGTCATGGTTTTGCCCTGGTCAACCTATTAGACATAGGTTTTGCCTTGGTCTCCT
>JBBYHL010451116.1:0-16073 GCA_038381835.1 Adansonia madagascariensis | reverse complement strand
TAGATTACATTAAAAAATTAGAAAACAAAAGATATAGGTAAATTAGGTAAAAGCTATGGCAAATACTTAATAAATCTCTTTTTATCTCGAATCCAATGCAGTCTTAATATTATCTTAATTCGCAAATATTTGATGCAATGTGAATATAACAAATCAAATCTATTAAGAGGTTTTTTTTTTCCCCTGCACAAGTGAAAGACGACTTCTATTTCTCACATATTTGAAGTGGATAGTTCAAGAACATGATGAATTTTTTATTTTTTAAAGTAATTGATTATGTATGTTTGATATTTGAATTTCATACATATTCGAACATAATTATAAAATATAATTTTTAAAATATATAATAAAATTTAAAAACTATTATCATGTATTCAACAATTACTCTAAATCTAAATAAACATAATTTGGTTGACCTGTTGGGTATATTTTTATATGCACTGAGAAGTGACCCAAGATCTAAAGCATCGACATCCTAAAAACTAAGTCCACCAAATGATGATGGAAATAGATCTTGGAAATTCCTTAGAAAATTATTGAAAACTGATATCCAAAATCTAGGGTTTGACATCCTCTTGAAAGCCAAGTCCACCAGTGGTGATGGAACTTGAGATTTGGCTCCTGATATTATTTATTTATTTATTTAAATATGGTGCATGAAGTTCTACTTTATCCAAGCTCTGAAAATGATTTCAACGATACTCTGAAAATGATTTCAACGATAGACTTTCAACCATATATATTTAATAATTTAACATTTCAGACTTAAATCTGATAATTGGCATCTTATCCCTCAAATATACACAGTGAAGATATAATATTTTAACCATAAATAGATATGGTTCAACCGGTGACTGATGATTAGACATGTCAGTTTCAGCCTCGTAATAAGTTCTTTGATCGTTAATCTCTTCCAGCTGCAAAAGAACATAAGAATGATGAACTACTTTAATTAATTGGTAAAAAGTTAGGTCAGTATGTATTTTGCTGGAACAGGAGATTAAAACCCTATCCAATCATCAACTGATTGCTCCAACAATTTCTTCCCTTAATAAAAAAAATCACTTTCTGCACTTTGTCAGGATTTTAAAAATATTTATATGAATTCACGATAAGATTATATTTTTTTAAGATATATTATCTATTTTGAATTAATGTATGAATTATTTTTATAATTTTTATTTTATATTGATTAAAATTTCATATGAATTTGTGATGGAATCCCTCTTGTCTTACTTGTAATATCTTTTTATAATCAAATCCTTAAAGATTTAATAATGAAAAAAAAAACAATTATAGCTCGCGCAATCAAAATTTTCACAACGCATCCAAATTAAACATAAACCAATTACTCAGTGGTGTGGGAAAGAGTTGAAGCAATTATCTCTCCTAGCATTGATCCTGTGTCACAATACAATTTGATTTGAGCATTAATGATGCGTATGGCTCCCAAAATCAAATAAATAAATGGACACTTGTGCGGAAGACAAAAAAAAAAAAAAAAAAAAAAGAAAAGAAAAAGGTTTTGGTCTTACATTTGTCATTAATTTCTACATAAATTATTAGTTGACAAAAGACCAACAAAATGTCGTGCTACTTCAGTATGTGGACATAATCAATTACCAAATCATTCCTCCCACCAAAATCATATAGTACTTGTAACTCAAACATTTTCTTTTATAAATGATTTTAAGTGCGAGAAAAAACTAACTGTTAAGGAAGTTGGAGGCCCAACACATCGGCTGCTTTCTTGGCTCATGTCAATTTCGTAAAACAAAAAGCAGATATAAAGCACCCTTTGGCCCCCACGTGATGCTTATCAGTTTCATTGCATATTCTGTGTTCTAACTCATAACATTCTTTCCATCCCCACTTCTCTTCTGACCATTCGATTAGTTGACTACCTTTTTGATCGAATCCTTGAGGGAGCTTAGTATTGATTGAATAAAGTAGGGATTTAATTTGGAGAAAGAGAAAATTTTATAGTATTAAAATTTAAATTTTAAAATTGTTAAATATTATAATTTTAAAAATAATAGTATGAATTAATCAAATTAAATTTTAAATTTATAGAATAATCTATGAAACTGTTAATGGACGGTTAAAGATGTGGGACTGTAGGGCAGGTTCGTGGAGGTGCGGAGCATAGTGAGAAGCTTGGGAAAGGGGGTGGGGTGGCTGCTTTCCACCTCGGATCATGGTGCTGTGGACTTTGTTTAAAGGTTGAGAAACAGTAGTAGCGTACTTGGGCTTTTTCAACGTTCCACAATTTCCCCATTGGAATTAATTTATTGACACTTGCGTCCCACGCTTGTTAGCACTTAATAGCAACGACGAAGAAAGAAAGGCAAGCAGCAGACGCTGAACCAAGTTGACCAAGTTCTGCCCCTCCCCTTTCATTATTTCCAACAAATGCTAAATGCCAACCCACTCTCTCCAACTGCGCGTGGCACACTGCAACTCGCAAAACTTCTGCTAATATTCCTTCTTTTTTTTTCAATTACAGGTATAATAATTATTCATTCTTTTATATAAAAAATTTATAATTTAAATAAAAATTATAAATATTAAAATTTAATTTTTTTAAAAATTAATTAACTACATAAATCAATTTAAAATATTAAACCCAAAATTCATTTATTGATTTTTATTATCTTCTTAAAAAAATATATTTTAATATGATTTAAACATAATATAATAAGTCTGATGAAATTTTTTTTAAACTACTTGTGAGCTTCAAAGTTTGGTTTCGTCCCTATTTACCTTCAATATAATATTTGAAAAAATGTTATGTTGATTGTAAAATAGCATTATACCTTTTTTTATATGAAAACTTAAATAAAATATTTTTATTGAAAAAATATAAGACCGGAAGAAAAGAAATTTATATGCCAATAATTTAGAGTATACATATTCAAAGTGGTAATAAGAAAAGAAAAATAATTAAATTTCATATATACTAAGTCCAATTAATTTAAATAAAATTAAAATTCAATTCTTAAGGCTGATATAAATCTTCAATTATTTGATTTTTTTTTCCGAATTTTTACATTAAAAAATTAATTAACCTTATTAAGTAATTAATTTGCAATAGCTAGGAGGAGCGTCGGTTGGAAGCTCTGCCTGTAGTAAATGGCAAAGGACCAAAAGAACCACAAAAAGACAAAAGGTGGGAAAAAATAATAGGTAAGAAAAAAAGGAACCAAAAGCAAAGCCAGCCCCGCAGGACATAACTGTCATTTTGGGACATAAATTTTAAGGTTAAAATCACTCTCTCTCTCTCTCTCTCTCTCTCTCTCTCTAACTGAAAACGACTGCAAGCAACCTGTGGTCTACCTATGAATGTGTAAATTTAATTATTTTTATAATAAAAAGTAAAAAAAAAAAAATTTATGGGATTTATAAACCGACTCAGAATTCTGAAACCATCATCCCTCTTTCTTTAAATTGATGTATGGCTTTCTTGTAGTTATCTTTTATCTCCCTTTCTTGGGCTTTTTAATTTTTTTCTCTTAATTATCCTATCAAATCTTTCTCCTCCTCCTTCTTCTTCTTCTTCTTCTTCTTAGTTTCCACTATAATTCAACGCCTTTCTTCAATAATGGTGGATCTTCAAGCTGTTTGCTGCATGTGCGGCGACGTTGGTTTCCCTGAAAAACTCTTCCGCTGCAACAAATGCCACCACCGCTTTCAACACTCGTATGAATTTTTCTCATTTCACCATCATCATCATCATCATCAGAGTCCATCCTTCCATCCATGTGTCATCATCAGCATCACCAAATACATGTATGCATATCATCATCATCATCATCACCATCACGGGGCTTGAAAGCTACCCTTAACTGAGTTATCTTATCATCATCACTGGTAGAAAACTGGATACACATCTACCCCCAATAAGCACCAACAACCACCACCAAACACCATGGTTTCGTAAAAGCCGAAATGAGCATCCTAGGCTTTCAATCATGCTATAATCATCTTTATTCAACAATCTTCTTTTTAAAGCATAAATAAAGCATATTTCATGTTTTTCTCACACCCAAATGATTTTTTTTTTTTTTTGGTTTTTCTTAAATTGTATGGCTTGAAACTTATACTTAAAACGATTTCTTGATCCTGTTAGGTATTGCAGTAACTACTACAGCGAATTCGCAGAGCCAATTGAACTGTGTGATTGGTGCCAGAGCAAAGAAAGAAACTCAAGGCAAGGAAGCTCGTCAAAGAAATCATCAGCTGGAAACGAAGCTGGAATAATCGTAAACCGATCCGAGTATTCGGGCGACAAAATCAAGCAACAAGATCGAGACGAGAGTGGCGGTGATCAGAAAGGAAAGAGCAGTGGGACTCCTTCTCCAAGGCCAACGACACGCAGGTACAAGCTTCTCAAGGATGTCATGTGTTAAAAAAAACTTGAAACAGAAAAACCCAAAAGGAAAAAAAAAAAAAAAAGAGTTTGTCTCAAGAAGAAAGAACTTTCTGTGTTGATAGTAGTAAGTAGCAAATGTTTATAAGTTGCTATCCAGTGTTTTCGTTTGACGGTTATGGATGAATTTTGTTGGCAGTATGGTTTTTCAGCTTCACTTTTTCAGGTTGTTAATAAAATAATGTAAACTTTTTCTTTTATCAAATTGAATCGGTGGCACAAGTTTTTAAGCCTTTCTATTCAATCCGTTGTCTCCCCCGTTTGTTCTACTGCTGGTATTTTCATAATATTTAGGCTAAACTTTGTAAGGTGATGAAAATTATTGATGCATGACCGACGAGATAGGTTTCGTGCATGAAAAATGTTGGAGCAACTAATTTAAAAAATATACTAAATCCATCAGACTGAAAAGTTATTGAAGTCTTATTGGTCCTTAACAAACAGTGAATTTTCTTCTAGGCTGAACGCTGGATTAACGACCTAGCTGTTTAGCCTTCTTTGGATAAGCATCAGACTCAGACTGATTATCTAGTAGGCTAGTAGCTAGGGTTTGGAATTGTCACCAACAAGGGTTATTGGCGAGGTGTTGCACACCATTATTTCCTTTCACTTTGTTGAATCTCTTAAAGGACAATTGAATGCAGTTAATTGTTTGCCTATATGGCCAAAAGAATTCATAGTACCTAAAGCTGCAAGGTCTTACAGATTCATTGAAAGCCTTTAATTGCGAGGCCATCCCATTATCATTTTTTAGAAGAAAAAAACAAGACAAGAAATGCCCGCAAAACGGGTATTTTATTATGGTAAATGTTTTTAACTTTGGGCTTTGAAATTGAGTAGCTAGTAGAGGCAGTAGAGATTGTGGCGCCTAGTTGCTAGGCCATTCATTTTAAGTTGTTTAGCTGTTGATATTTTCTTACATGCTTGTTGTACTGCAGTCTTGAGTCTTGACCCGTAATCGTATGAAATTTCTGGAAAGTACACAAAACTGACAAACTCCCCCCTCCGCACACTGTTCCTGTTTGGCCATTTATGGGAAACCAACAAAACCCTTTCTTATTGGAGCTCTTGAAGTGACGGTGAAGCTGAAGCCACAAATCTACCAAAATCCCCCTTGTTTTCTTCTTTTTTCTTACCATTAGTTGAGGACACTTGAGGATTACTCAATGATTTCATTACCAAATCTTTCTCTCTTGATTTCTTCCTTTTTTTTTTTTTCTTTGAATCTTCACAGATTCAACTTTGTGTTCCTTAAGTTTGGGTCATGTGAACCTGATTTGAAGAAGGAAAGTCACCATAAATAAAAAAACAATGACGACCCAATTCCCTATCTGTCGATACTTCCCCTTTCTTTCCAAACAGCCATCAAAGGTGTATCACATGGTCGCTGCTTCCCCTTGCTCTCTCCTCCACCTTACATTATCCAAGTTACAAGCAATTCGATAGTTACAATAAATATAGTAAGATGTTCGCGGATTAACATGCAACTAATCGAAATATGTAGCTATCTGGGCATCTTAAAACAACATATCTTTATAATTTGTTTCAAATTATTTTAAATACAAGGTGGATCTTAGGATTGCACGTGAGCACGCATATAAAATCTTCATTTTTTTGGCTAGGGTTTTAATTTTTATTTTATGTCGCAGATAAAAACTTTGTATTTTAACTTTATTATCTGTTATTTTCATGGAATAAAATATATATATATATATAATTTTCAGCAAATGTAAAAAAATCTTGAGGAAAATCTAGTTTCTTTTATGAACTTATTGCGCGTTATATATATATATATATATATATATATATATATATATATTTTAAAATTATTCAAGTGCTGGAATTAACTTCTAGGATTCCATCACCGTTATATAATTAATTAATTAATTAATAGTAGCAAGAGCATTTGAGTTTAATTATTAAATTGGACGTAGCACAAACTAGTATGAACTGATTTTATTAGAATATGTCATCCAGCATGAAGATTCTAGAACATGTGTAATCTCCTCTCGTACCAGTTCCTTCCTTTCAAACGTAAATGATGTGAGTGCAATAACTTGCCATTTGTTTCTGTAATAATCTTAATGTCATTTGTCAACAATTTACCCTTTTGTTTTCTAGCAGCCAAGCCAATTAAAGGTATTAAATTTATGTAAGTGTCTTGAAACAAATTAGCTGATTAAACCTAATTACAGATAGTTTCAAGAAAATGTTACCCTCTCAGTATCTTATTCTCATCTATCTAGACAGTAATTTTATTAAAAAATTATAAAAAAATAAAAATGAAATATAAAACGAATATCTATAACGATATTTTCTTTGTTTATTAATTTTTTTAAATTAAAATCAAATATTTTTAAAAACTACCAATACTTTTTTACTTAATAACCATCAAAATAGCTCTCTTTAGCTTATATATTTTTACCAACTTTTTTATTTTCATCGACATAATGAATATATAAATTTTAATATATATGAAAAATATTAATTAATATTTAATTATATTAATAAAAATGATATTAAAAAAATTAAAAATAAATAAATTATTTTTTAATTAAATAAAAATGATACATTAAAAGATACAAATTTTAAATCAACAATTGAATTGGATTCTTGACCAATAAAGCAAATCATAAATATGAAAATGAATAGTTAATTTCCCAAAAAATGATGAAGTTTGCGGCCTCGTATTTAGCGAATATAAAAACTCACACCAAATACACGTGGATAGTCTTGTGATTAGACACTTGGATACCATTAACATCGAATTTGTCAAACTCTAACCACCCCGTAATCGTTGGCCAAAAAAAAAAAAAAACCCGTAATCTCGTACTGTAGACTGAATGATGACAAAACTATTACACTAATAAATCAATATTATTTTTTAATACACATTAGTCAATTTTTTACTAACTCAAATGATGGGCAACCGTATCATGACATGTTTGAAGTGTGGGTCAAATTCTCTGTTTGCTTCACTAAATTATTAATATTTGTACACACTGAGGATTGGGGGTTTATTATAACCCTTGCTTTTATATTATTTATTCACGAATATAATAAATAATTAAGTGTTCTTTGTGGTAATTTTTTAAGTTATTATATTAAGTCATAATTTTTAATCATTTGAATTAGCACATTAATTATCAATTATCATATATTATATTTTTATGTATACTCACATGATATAAATATATATATGAAAAATTTTCTCGTAAATGGAAAGTGGGAGAGCGCAGTGTAAGAATATATAGACCCTTAAAATGCAAAATAGCAAAATTAAATGTTAAGAGCCTCCAAACCTAACATCTGCTGCCACTTTTTTCTATCTTTGAATTGATGTGACTTTGGTTTACTTTTTTTGTTAAGCGAGGATAAAGATTTTTTACGAATAAAGTTATTAATAGGTTATCGTAATTAAGAAAAAATTTAAAAAATTTAAAATTTTTTTATTATTTATTATATTATTAAAATATTATTTTTATATTAATATTTATATATTTTTAATTAAATTTAAAAAATATTATTTTATTATTAAAAATAACTGAAGTTGTATTTGAATAATTCAAATTCTTAAAATTTTTTTAAAATTTAATTCGTAAAAATCAAATAAATAATATAACGCTTAAATAACTCTATTAACGAGTAGTTCCCACTTCCCTGTCTTCAGCCAAAGAATCCGAGCATTTTGCACAGTAGCAATGAAAACAAAGAAACAACTGAAAGCAGACTGAACTTGTTCTGACTTCTGAGTGGGCTTTTCTTGAGTACTGTTGGTCGCTTCATGGTTTAAAGCGTAGAGTTCTCTTATATTTTATTTGGTTTTTTAACACATGAGTGGTTTTAGCCTTTTAGGGTGTAGCAACTGGGTGGGCAGGCATACCGAATAATCTACTAAACAACGAGGGTTTAGAATTGTTGTTTTTTTTTTGGCATTTTTTTTTTGCTATAGATGTGTGCTATATTTTATTTAATACCTTTAGAAAAAAATTTGTATTTAATATATTATTAATGTATAATTTTATATGCTATTAATAAATTAAATAATAATACTTTATAAATACATAAATAAATTTTTTTAAAAAATTTAAAAAATAAATATAAATAATTATATATTTAATAAATAATATCACTAAAATCACTTTTATTATTAATAATATATTAAATATAAATCTTTTTAAAAAAATATGTTTAGTAAACGAAGTTGTTGTCCAAACTGCCAATTCTACTGTCATTAAGTAATACTTAATTTGACAGTTCGATATTTTAAAATTCAATTTCCTAATGCCTTTTTCCTGCCAAAAAATAAAAGCTTTTCCATTGGGTTAATTTTTTTTCCCGTCAATGGAATTGTATTAAGATGGAATCGCCCTCCTATAATAGTGGGGCAACTAGAATCGAGGCTCGTATTGATCACATCGCTGCAGACTTGACTTTGATAGTTGACATTTGACTTGTTTCATATCTAGCCAAAAAAGAAATTTGTTTGATAACGGAAAGTCTCATCGTTGATCTTTAACTACAGTATCCCTTCAGGTGAGAGTAAATTATTTATAATTAATTAATTATTATTTAATATTATATAAAATTTATAATTTTAAATAATAAATTTTTATGTAATTTTATGTTATAATTGAAAAATTATAAGATTATAAAAAAAATTGAAGTGAAATCCATTTTAAGTATATTGCTTAATTTTCCTTCAATTTCCTACTCGCGAGTCATGGAGATAACTGGAATCGTCACGTCAATCTATTAGAAATTTAACAAATTTAGTGATTAAAAAAAACAACGAGTACTTTAGTGGGCCTAATAATTTGTAGTACATATACATTAAACCTTTTTTTAAAATAATTGCAAGAATCAATTTGACATTAGTTCTGACTTCCGAAAGATGCCAATAATTTGTTGGTCTGATAGTTTAAAACTACGACATATAAAATTTAGTTTTAGTTTTTAGTATCCCTTCCTTGTTAAAAAAAAAATTCGGTTTAGAAGATATTCATAAAAAAATTAAAATATATAAATTTATATATTATTATTGAGTTATATTACGATATTTTATTATTAAATAAATTAATTCATTTAAAATTTTTTAAAAAATATATAAAATAATTATTTTTTAATAAATATATAATATAATTAATTATCAATATATAACTTTATATCGTAACAATAAATTTTATAATGCTATTTATTAGAAGTTATAATTATTGCACGGAGAACTATCGAGTACTAATCCAAAAATATATATATGTTTATTAAAAGAAAGTAGTCATAATTTTGTTCCGTTTGATTTCGTGACCTTTCTATAGGACTGCAAAAGTATCCTTTACCAAAGGGTCTGAGGTGATCTCACCACGGAACTGGGATCACAGAATTAAAACCCATCACCTCCTAGAAAAAAATTACATGTAGAAGAAGCAAGATGCCGAGAGCATCGACATGGCCCATAAAGATGATTCAAATCTCAAACCAATGGCTTGATTCGCTGAAGTATCAGATTAAAACAAAGAACCAAATGTCAAATTAGGGTACCCATAGAGAGATTGAACTCCTATATCACTAACCGATAAATCAGCTTTCTTTTCTCCAGGTTTCAAGCATCGGTACATACCAGCTTCTTTAACTGGATCATGACTCTATAAGCTAAACCCTAACAAATGCCCGATCTCTGAATCAATGGCTACCTTCGATTTCTCCACTCCAAAATTGACCGCATTTGTCTCATTTGCATCGGGACATGAAATTTCCCTCTCTCAGGTGAAAACCAGTGGGCTATGATCCATCAAACCACTCTCCATTGCCACGATAACCGGAGTTAAACGCTATTTTGATATCAGCAGACCCTTATTCATCTTTTCTCAAGAAAACTGAACGGCATAACTGACGCCCATTTCGAGAAAGCTTGTTTAACGATTTCCTTTGTATCGGATAAACTCAAGTAATGGGTCAAATTGTCGGAGAAATATCAAAATCCATAAGTTAGTATGATAGAATGTGACGCGCCCATCGTGGATTCCTGGGAAAATATGCCTAGTTTTCGTTGTAAGCAACGTAGGAGATGATTCCGTGCCGAGGACAACACATCTAGGAGTAGGAGCTAGATTTCAGATATCGCATCGTAATCGAGCTTACCGCTAACCTCAAGGCCAAGTTTTGATTGATAATGAATGATAGCTGGTTTCCATTGAGCATCGAAGATATCATCGGATATGTTGTAATCTGGTGATGTTAGTGGAAGTATTCCTTGATCTCCAACATGCCGCTGACATGGCTACTATTGTAGTAGCAGTTATTGACAGTTGATTCAGTTAGTTGTTTAAATGGAAACTCGGGTACTGGTCTTGCCGACATGTATGGTAGCAACTTGTGAAGAACGAAGATGAGGAGAAGGGAGAGAGTGTGAGTGGATGTTAGAAGCATGTTAAAGGGAGGGCGGAGATTTTTGCAATGTAGGGGTGGAGGGAAGCGTTATTATGAAGAAAGAATCAAATTTATATTTATGGGGTGGCTAGTAAATGAGCATCCAGTTGATGTATCCCATTGCTTTATACAATCAAGGTTTATAGGCATAGCAATGTATTTGGTTTTTTTTGTGAAAAATAAATCTACTGATCTAGGATTGGTCAATGGATTAATCTATTGTAAATTAAACCACCTTATTCTATGTTACTTAAATTTCAATTCAACTGTCATTTAGGTGTGTGTCTATATTGTCAAATTCATGGAGTTTCAATTTATTCTTTGTTTTTACTCAATTTGTTTAAAATCTGAATTTGAACCTTTTTTGGGTACGAAACTTGAGTGGATTCTTAAATGTTAATGATATTGGAGGATAAAGCCGAAAGGGTTCTGGTTTTAGATGAAATGAAACCACGAAATTTTATGGAGTAGGTGGTGGAAGTGGACCCAAATAGAGGAAGAAAAAGTAATTAAAAAAAAAGGATTTGTGGCAAAGGGTAAGAGAGCCGAGTTGGGGGGACATTTCACTCAGGCCTAACAAACTCTAGTTGTATTTTTTTTTTCTTTTAATCTAAATCTTGAAAGCTGAGGAAAAAGCTACAGTTTGAAGCAAAGTGTTTACTGAGTCGTTAGGATTTATCATTAATTGTTGTAGTTATTATCAGTCACAGTTCAGACGTGCGGACGACTCAATCTGTTCTCTACTCTGAGAAGTTCATGCAACAGACCGCTCTGCTCTCGCTGTGTTTGCACTTAAAAAAGACTCGAATCTTCTTCACTTGAAGGAAGTAATGGAATGGGAAGTTGTTTGCTCAATTCCAAATTTCTGACAATTTTCATTCTCGCCCTTCCCTTTGCACTAAGCTAAATCTAAATAACATTTTTCATCAATCAATTTCATTTATTGAATCAGATTGGTAAGATAATCAAATCAATTTCAATTTTCAAAAGTAAATATAGATAATTTGAATTTTATTGAGATTAATAGTATATAAATTTATAAGTTATTAATGCATCGAATATAAATTCAAAATTAACATGAGTTCAATTGCCCTCTCTATCAATTCTTTCGTACTCGGTTAATAACTTCACAAATAAAATTAAAAAATAATGATTTATTTTAGTTTTTGATAGATTATAAAAAATTGGACAAACCTTTAATTTCATTAATAGAATCTGCAAACTAAACAACCATATAATTTTTTTCCTTTTTGTTTTTTTAATACCAAAGTGGCTTGCTGTCTACCTAATATTAATATATATATTTTTTGTTTATGCAAATTAGGCATACTTTGTTCCCAATAACAAAAAGGATTGAACATTAACTCCACTTTGTTCCCATCTTCTGATAAAAACCCACATCACCTTTGAAAAATAAAAATGATTTTCATAGTGTCCTGAATCTGTAGAGTGAAAAATGGAATTAATATATAATCCATTTCACCTTTTCTTAATTCATAAACAATTCTCACATATTTAAGTCCTGATTTCTCACTCATTTGCATTAAAAAAATCCATTTGAAAATAAAAAATGGAATAAAATGCTACAAAAAAAGAAGACACCATTGAAACATAGAGTTGATCTCCTTTTTGCATGTTAATTAAGAACACCAAATTTCTTTTTTTTCTTTATCAGAAAACAAGAAAAAAATTAAATAAAGGTGTTCTGTGATACTAAACAAACATTTTATAGTGTTTTAATTTTTTTTTTTTGGAGGAGTTCATAGCTTAAGAATTGAGAAAAGATTGCATATATTAGAATTCAAATTCTATGCTTACCAAATGCTAATTAATTATATAAATTAATTGAATTAAATTTTAAATTTAAAAAAATTTTATCAATGTGAAGGAAGGAGTTGAAATTTAATTATGGGGCTTGGAAAGATATAGTGACAGCTGCTGTGACCAATATCATTGGGTTATGTCCCATTATTGAGTCTTAGGAAAGTTTAGAGAAGGCTAGATTGAGAAACCGTACCCCTTACGGACGTTTGGGTTTTGGCAGTAGATCCAATATTGCCTCACGAGGTTTAATCTGACCAAGAAGTCCTCGAAACCACTTTCAAAGTCGATAATTAGTTTATATTATGTTTGGTTCACTAAAACAAAATAAAATTATAATAAAATAATTATTTTATAAAAGTAAAATAAAATATGAATTAAATAAAATAATTATATATAGTAATTTGATTCAGTGAAATCGAGTAATATAGATTTAAATATTTTTTTTAAAAAATTTAAATTTTTTAAAATAATTTTTTATTTCGTTTAAGATTAGAATGACTAGTCAATGGGGGCTGAAAATGATTATTCAATAAATTTTTAAATAAAGTTATAATAAATTATTCTACAAAATAATATTTTTATAAATAAAATAATTATATTATTTTAATATATTAAAATATGACTATAATAAAATTTTTATTACAGTAAATGAAATACACAATTCTTTAGTTTTCTCTTTTCATCTGCTATGATATACTATGATGCTTATTGGGATATCCTATCGGGGTGTTGCAAGGATTCTTCCCAGGCCAATCTATAATCTATAGCTTGGTCAAAGTAAAAAGTAGTAGTCATTGAAAGCTTCGCTTTTCATCGAGCATGTAATAATTTGGTTAACATGAATATATAATGATATGATGCTATCTTCGCTAACATACTGACTCTAAAGAACAGATTCTATACAAATTTTCACACGTATTCCCTTTTCTTTTTTTTTTTTCATTCATAGGATCATATTAATTCAAAGCGTTTAATTTAGCAGGATCCAATAAAATAAAAAAAAAAACCAAAAAAAGAAAGGGCCTTTTCATCTTCGATTCTGTTCCAAGCCCTATATATATATATATATATATCTTGCATTAAAGCTTTCCTTCGCTCGTCAGTTCTCCTAGGTCTCATTCACCACATTTCCCTTTATTCGGTATCAATTTTCACTCAAAAGAAAGAAGTGAAAGAAAGAACTGCAGAGCTGAGTGAGGGAAAGGTTAACAGTATTAGCTAGTATTAGAGGAGGATAACGATACTTCTGTTGCAAGTAGTATATAGAGTAACAAGTATATTCAATACTCTGATTATCAGTCGGGACATTTGTTTTTTTCTAATTCCTTTGGAATCCAACGCTTTTTATAAGCAAACAAGATAATCTTTTATTAACAGATCTATGGCCAAAATTTTGATGATCAGACTATTCAAATGGTCCCCCTCTTGCAGCATCCAAAACACAGAAACAAATAAAAATAAATACGCTTCCCCGTATTTTCTTTTCTTTCAAGTTCTTTGTGTTTAGTTAAAAGTTTTATATAATCTAACTCGAAATTTAATTTAATTTAATTAATTAATAATTAATAAATTTAAAATATAAATTCTAAAATATTGGATAATTCTCCATTCTCAGATTGTTTTTCTAAAAAAAAAATAAAATAAAATTCATGTAGTGTCAAACTTCGTATGTCTCCCAGCTTCCGATTAATCCTGAATCCAATTTGACGATGTACACGTGTCAAACACCCATTTAAAGCAAGTAAAGCGTACGAGTTTTTCTTTCCCATTCTTTTCCAGCTTTTTAGGAACTCCTTTGCTTGGCTCCAGTATTATGCTAGTATTATTACAGCTGTAAATATAAATGTTTCCACTCCTGCAACCCAACTACCCAAGGTTGGACCATGATGGCCATACACGTGGTTGGATCTATTATCATCAACTATTATGGGTCCCACAACTTTAAATACCCCCGATGATTCAGTCTTTGGCCATATATGTTCTCTGATATTGACAAGTGTCCATCAGTTTCAGGCAGCTCGTGGTAGGATAGGAGTAATATTTAAGTTTGTACGTTTCCATCCCTGGAATGACAGCGGAGTATACGGCGGGCAAACACTTGCGAAGACGCGCGTAGCCTCGGGCGGCTTAGAAGTGTTTCCACCGCCGGTCTGAACGCTGATCCTATGCTGGCTGCAATGTCTGCGAAAGACCTTATTCTTCCTTTACCGTTTCACTACAAGCAAAAGATGGAGTAATTGACGAGGGCAGGACTTTTTTTGCTAATTGCAGTCCGTTTTTCTCAGGGATTGTCTCAACTTTTTTCCATCAGAACATGAATTCAAACGTAACAGGTCTCCAAGCTATGTTTTATTTCCGACAAATACCATCTAATCTTAGCTACATTTCCATATTCATTGAGCCAATCGCCATTCGAAAAGGAGGGCATATATTTTAATTATGTATCGTGGGAAATTGCCAAGTGCTGTTACAATCAAAGCTTTAATGGGGTCGATGTTTGGAGGAAGATAATTGCGTCGGAGCCCATTTTCTGGAGACTTCTATGGCCAGGAAACTCCCCTAATCGAAGATTGTGTCAACACTTTACAGTCTGCAGCATTGCATTTAATGTGGGAATCGACTCATTGAGTCAGTTCAGATTCGTACAATAATAAGTTGATTTCTTTCATTTTTTAATTTTGATGGTATTAATTCTATCCATGTTTTAGTCATAAAAAGAAACAAAGCTGTAACTTTGAATATCCTTTTTACTCATCCTTTTTATTACGTTTCATATACGGCAATCATCAAAATGATACAGTTCTATAAATGTTGATCATCTAATCGTATCCGATAATTATAGCTTTATCAATATTGATCGTCAAGTTATATCTGACAACGATTTTACCTACCAATAACAACATTAAATGCTGATTGACATCCTGACAGGCGATCAACTGGTTGAACCGACCACTAGGTACCATAGCCTGACACCTAGCTCGGCGATGGTCATATCACCACCAAACCATCTGACATAGTATCCCCAGGCAAATTCTATAAGAAGCCAAGCTCACTCACTGGTAAGCATTCGAACTCTAAGGAGAATTACAAAAATACACTGTATAAAACACTCCTCTGACTTAACCATCGGAGAGGGCTCCCGGAGTACAAACTCTGGCGTCCTTCTGACTCTCTTTGTGTCGCAGGATACTGCCTGACTTCAGACTCCCAGCAAGAAGACTTCAACAATTGGCGCCGTATGTGGGAACACGATCATAAAAGACCATGGCCGACCGAAATGTCGATGTCCCACAAAACACTCCATCGCCCACAGAGGTAACAACCCGCACCGAAGTCCCGGCAGTCCCAGTAATGCCCAGCTTGTCAAACACCCAAACACCCCACGTACCCATCT
>JBBYHL010451096.1:2384-16073 GCA_038381835.1 Adansonia madagascariensis | reverse complement strand
CACAAGATTCAACGAGTATCCAAGGGACACGAAAATAATGTCATTACCTATCACTCTCATCTCGACACCCCCCACATACTGCTGGCCTAGGCTTTTCACAAGCTGACCCATCCAGATTAAATTTAAGTGAGCCAATTACTACAATATTAACGTAACATAGGCATATAAACAAAAAAAAAAAAAAAACCAAAACAAAAAATGTGGGTGCTACAAATAATCACCATATAAAAAATCATAGTGTACTGAGTTGGAAGACCATAATGTTTTCTTTTTGTGATAGATAACGATACTTGCAAAACGATCACAATCGAACATCTAAGACTCTACTTCAACAGAGGATAAAATGGGATAATATGGGATTGGACGGAGGAGGGGGGGGGCAAGGGGAGATTTTAGACACAGTTATCACTACAAAGTAAACAGCTGGATATTGGCAAATCAACTATTCATCTGGGTTGTTGGTGTCAGCCCCGATTGTACGTACTCAGCTATCACTACAAAGTAAACAGCTGATACTGGCAAATCAACTATTCACCTGGGTTGTTGGTGGCAGGCCCGATTGTACGTACTCCCTGTGCAACTTTCAGGCCTTTTAACGTTTAGATTAGCCGATGGAGTGCATAAGTAGCCGTTTTTATCACGACCACAAGCTGCATTAGCCGGATTAAGGGTGTTAGTCGAAATTCTATCTCCCTGCTGAAGCATTCTTCCTGTTTCGAGAACCATTTGACTTGTTTCCGAGTCCATCAGGAACTCAAATCCAAAGTCGTCCTGATTCTGACGGCCGAAGCATTCAGCGGATGAGCCGTTGCAATGGACGAAGCTAATGCTATTGCTCTCTGGTGAACCGATTGCAGCATGGCTTGCGTTCGATGGAATCATCATCATCATCGTTAGAAGAATTGCCAAATATAAACCGGTCCTTTCAAGGCGATCTTCCATGTTCTTTCTCTTCTGCAAAAAATTTCTCCCACCTTAGCTTGTTCACTCACTACTTTATAACTGGTTGATTAGGTGGTTATAATTATAATAAAGAAATTACCAAGTGGAATCAATGATTGACTGTGAGCTATAGGCAGAGAAAACTGTTGCAGCCGAATAATTGAGCTAACATGCTTGATTTAATGATCTGTCGGTTTGTTTTTTTTAATTTGTATTCTTCCATGTTGGTTTTTTGTCTTCTCTTGTTGTGTGATAAATAGAGGGGTACAGCTTGACTATCATGTCGTGACATTAGGTGTTTATATTATCTACTCGAATTCAGAAGTCTTTTTACTATTTAAAAAGTTTTCTATAAATATGTTAGATTTTAAAAATAGGATTAGGTAAAAAATATATTTAAAAAAATATTTGGGTTTTAACTTTAACATTTAAAATTTGAGTGTCAATCATACAATGTATATTAATTTTATATTTTTATATACATATTATATAAATAAATACATAATATTATGGTATAAACTTAAAAAATATGTTAAATTATTTATATTTTAAAATTTAATAAAAATATTTAATTTCTAAAGATTAAATTTTTAACAAAAAATTAAAAAAATATAATATAAACTAGCTTAATGAATTTAAACTATTCATCTACAAATATGAATTTAATTCGATAAAATTTGATGCTTATATTTTATATTGAGCCAAATTTAAATAAACATAAAAAATATCAATACCATACTTAAACTTTATCTAAACCTACTTGATCCGGCCTTCAGCACTTCTAATTGCTGCCTTCTTACTAGAATTTACTTGGATTAGAGTTGCCCTATGTTTTCCACATTGTCTCGAATTCATTTTTACAACTTTTACTTAGCATTTATAAGGTAGATTAAATTATGATTTTTTTTAATATAGTGGATAAGGATTTTGAATTTAAATGATTAATTAAGACTCACTAAAATGTTAACGCGGCTTTGTCCAAGATATTTTAATATTTTATATAAAAATAATTTAAAAAAGTTATTATAATAGTATTAATAATTTATTGTTAATTACTCTATAATATTTTATATTATTTTTTTATTTATGTGATGTTATAGGTGTTAGAAAATTAAGGAAAGAAGAAAAGAAAATGCTATTATTAAATTAAAATGGCTTTGAGGCGTGTAAAACACTTTCTTTAAAGCTTTAATATACCTTCAAAATAGAACAAAGCCCTCAACTTCAAGCAGAATAGTAAAAATGACAAAATGGAAAAATCATTTATATAGATAACAAATAGATGTATCTTTTAATGAGATACACTTTTATAAAAGTTGTGTTGTTTTATAATAATTTTACATGTAAAAGTTATGTCTTTACAAAATAACTTTACAATATAAGAGTTGTGTCTTTATAACGCAACTAGTCATAAAAAATTATGTATTCTATAAATTTGACTTTTCTAAAAATATAAGAATAATCGTTTACCAACATTTTATACTATTAACAATCCCCCGCTAGTTTAGAATGTTGGTAATTTAATACGTAGTCTTTCACACAAATGAATGTTATACATATAGAAAGGTGTCTCTCGATTTGAACCATAAATTAGCAGATATATTTTAGAATTCTAATGAAGTTGTTGGTGTTAGCATATTGAACCACACCTTTCATATTAGAATTGAAGATACACCACACATAATATTCATTTATATTTTTGTCAAAGGCTGTTCACTTTCAGTACTATTATGGCCATGTGCTTATCTTGTTCATAATAAACATTTATAAGAGAAACCCCAATTCTTCTTGTTAAAGCGACACCACTTCTTATGTTTGTATAGGTAGAGTTCCTTAATGTCCCCATTGCTTTAGACATTTAAAAAATAAACAATAAACCCTATTAAGAGTATTTCTACTTATCCTGTATACGTAATGACTGCACTAGTCTCTAATCATCTTCTTTTTCAAATGAGTTTTACTAGTGCATTACAGACATATAATAATAACTTGTTCTTACCCATTGAACTTTAAAATTAGAGGTTACTAATTAAAAGTTGGGTTCCCATTATTGGTGCCTAATAATAGAGTTTAAACTTATTCTACTTGTATTACTATAAATCAATTTATAAGAATTTATTTTCTTTTACGATAATATCTCAAAATAGAGATTGAATCTCTAATATAATCGAATCATTGGCTAACATGTCCAAACTCTCTGTTTATCTAACAATTATAGGAAATAGTTGGCATTGGTTGTGGCTACAGCTTTTATATTCATTAAAAATTTTTCAACCGCTTTGTTTCTATAATTTTTATAAAATTTAAATACAATTATATTTCTAATATAATTAGATAAAATAAAGAAGCTTTAACTTTAAGGATCTTTTTAACGGGTTTCCTTTTAATAAGTTGTAATAAACTTATTAACTTGTATAATTTAACCATGCTAAAATTATATCATACTTTATTACACTATGGTGGTATTTCTTTATTTCTTAATAGTTTACAAGAAATCAACACTCCCACCATGAGTAAGATATCCATTCTTTTTATTAAAGAATGTTATTTAATAGTATTTCAACTATCAAGGATATCTTGTATACAAATACCAATTCTTTGTCTTATAATATCTATAGTGATCGCTTTATCTATTTCTTATGATAGTTACACATTTACCCACTTTAGATATTTCTTAATTCTATTATCACTAAATGTGTAAACTATACTTTATAGTGCCCATTTCAACCAAGTTATCTATTATAATGAGCCCTTAAATTCCTTGATGAAACAAGACAATATCATCGTTATTTTTTTTGTTATAACTTTTTATTAGAGTCAATGCATGACTCTAAATTTATTGTGTATATATACTTAAATAACATGACTTTTTATCAACAAACTATATATATACACAAGGGTGTTCCATATATATTTTTTACAATATAGTCATTATTACTAGACCATTCCTAGACTTATCAAGTGATTATTACTATATCAATATATATATATATACCCTTCATGGAACTATTAGTCATTTTATTGCCAATGACCAAACCCTTATCTTCTATCCAAACGGGTCAAATAACATTCATTTTGCTATCTTAATCTTTTCATTGTTGAGTTGTGATTTTTCAAATATCTCAACTTTTAATAAGTATTTTCATATATCCTTTAAGTATGGCCACTTAGGATAATTATCAATATGAAGGGCATTAATCAAGGGAAGACAAAAGCCACCTTTCATTAGTTTCATATATCATGCTTCTCCATATTTTCTTTACAAAATTTTTATATCATTAAATTTTATCATGATTTCATAATATCTCATTTGGAGATCACTTACAAATGCCATATATCATAGGCATAAATTCATTTTATTATATTTATAAACTAAATATATTTATTACCTTGTTTAAACTATATTACAAGTTAATCATATGCATTATCACATAAACTAAATAAAGCAAAGTAAATCAGACCAAACAAGGTTGAATATAAACAAATTGTGAGCTCTAAATCTTTATGACCAAATTAATGACTACTATTAAGTAGTAACATTTTTCATTTAAGATTTAACTTCTATATAATAGCAATTCCATTATGAAAGCATAAGCTTTCTCCACCACAATGATAAACTTATTTGAACTTATGATTATACTAACTCAACCACAATAATCCACCTTTTATTTCCATATATATAATAAAACATTAATGGTTTATCATCCAACAATATTTAATCTATGAAACATCACTTTGTGGCAATTTCATGCATATATGGTCACCTATGCTAGATACAAAGTCTATGTTAAAATATTGTTAAGCAATAAACATTTTGAAAAAACAGATATATCATTTTCGAATGAATAATCATGGCACCATTAAATTAAAAGCAATGAAGCATCAAGCAATCTTCATATGCTTCAAAATTAATAAGAAAACATAAACATGAAATTTGATTCATGCAACATGAGCAAATCAAAAATATGCATGGTTGTACAATCTTTTTATAATGTATTGGAGTAGAATTTTCACCCACAACAATAATAGGAATAATTGCTATTCAGAAAATATTATTAGAACATTTCACATTGATCACTCCTAAATTTATATAAAAAATGAAACGACCATTAATGGGTTTAATGTTTACCCACTGAATAATATTTGTTTTAAACGGTTTCTACAAATTTTTAATACCAACAAGATTAGTGTTTCTCACCTGGGCTTATCAAAGTGTGAGATATGGAAGGGGGGATATAAAATCATCAGCCATCTGTTCCTTTCTGTGAGTTATAACCAATAGTACATAGCAATTACTATTTTCTTTCCTTGTGTCTTGAAGTAAAAATTTCACTTACATATTAAAGCCTTTATTGTAAGAAAATTAAGGAAAGAAATAATAAAAGAAAATGCTATTATTAAATTAAAATGGCTTTGAGGTGTGTAGACTACTTTCCTTAAAGCTTTAATATGCCTCCAAGATACAACAAAGTCCTCAACCTTCAAGTAGGATAGTGAAAATGACTAAATAGAAAAGTTCTTTATATAGATAACAAATAGATGTATTTTTTAATAAGATACACTTTTTATAAAAATTGTGTTATTTTATAATAATTTTACATGTAAAAGTTATATCTTTACAAAACAACTTTATAATACAAGAGTTGTGTCTTTATAATGCAACTAATCATGCAAAATTACGTATTCTATAAACTTGACTTTTCTAAAAATATAAGAATGATCGTCTGCCAACATTTTAAACTATTTACAATAAGAGTAAATATTTTATAAATAATTTTCTTAAAAAAATATTTATTTATTTTTTGTATCTTAATAAATTATGATATAAATTTAATGATATAATAAGAACAAATTAATGTCAAAATTTACAAAAAAATAAAATTATCATGTCAAAAGTTATATAAATCACATAAAACTTTGAATAAGATTATGACATAGAAAAATAATATAAACATGATAAGATGATATGTGACATAAAATTTGAAGTTTTTTTGGATATTGTCAATTAAATTTGACAATTTCGAATATAATATTACTATACAACATGATATAAAAAATAACATAAATATGAAACTAATAGATAAGTGTGTCAAAATCTACATAAAACGAATTACTAATATGTAAAAGTTTATGCAAATATATAATATATTGAATTGATTACAACATAAAAAGTAATATGAATATGACGGCTTGCGGCACAAAATTAAGAGATATTGAATAGTGTTGATTAGACTCGAAAATTTTGAACATCAAATAATTATACAGTATGAACATAATATAAAAAAATAATTAAGACATGATATAAAACATAAAATGAGCATGGCATGAATACATTAACATATTAAAATTAATGTAAAAGGAATTATTAACTTGTTAAAATTTATATAAATATATAATATTTTGAATAAATATGATATCAAAAGAAAATTAATACGATATAAATGTATAACAAATTACATAAAAATCTCAAAAAGAAAAAAGAAAAAAGAAAAAAAAAAAGAAAGGGTTGCCACTTTGTAACCAAAGGAGCAATCTTCAAGGATTATTTAATCTATTGTTTATAGATTACTTATTTAGCAAAATATTTAACAAAATTGAGAGAGAGAGAGAAAAAAAAAACTTGCCGACAAATGTTATAATTAAGCATATTCTTTTCTTTTTTTTCCGACAAAACTTAAGTATACTTTTAAAATTATTCAAAAAAATTATTTGATTAATATATTAAAATTTATATTATTAACTATCAATTTCGTTCTAATTTTAGAGATATCTTTAAGCAATCGACATTATAAGGATTTTTTTTTCTTGACAAATTTTTATTTATTTTCAATAAAAATCCATTAGTTCACAAATTTCTTTCATCGTCAAAATTTTTGATGAATTTTTTATAAATATTATCGACGAAAAATATTTTGTAGGTAATCTTGTTGGTAAAATATGACAAAAATTAAGTTTATATATTAATTACCGAAAGGGTTGGGTTTATATTATTTTTCTTTAAAATCAAAAATAAAAAATGTAGTGATATTTTTCCTTTGAAAAAGTTTAAAAAGTCAAATCATATAATTAGGTCAGCACAATTACATACGTGGCTTTTCCCTTTCGTTATCATTATCATCACATATATGCAAATATATATATATATATATATTTGTATATATATTGGAAAAATTCTTTTTTTCCAGTCATATCAAAGAGTATTATAGCTTGAGTCTAGGCCTAGGGACAAGACCACGGTACTGGTTTTCTAATGTTTTGTCGTACGTGGATACAGCTTATTTGAAAATTTTAGGATACATTTTTCGAGCATAAGCTTCTCAACGGTTTAAAACACCACGAACTTTTAGATATAAAATTTTTAATCTCAACTGTTATTTAAAAAATATATATAATTTTTTTAATCAGTTAATATTTAAAAAGAATTTTGGGGTGGTAATTTTTATTAAAAGGTAAAAACAAAAAAATTATTTTAAAAAAATAATAATTATTAAAATTATTAATAAAGAGATTATAATTATAATTTAATTTTACTTTTGCTCGGTAAAAGAAGTGACTCTCTTATATATAAACTATATATATATTATAAATATATAAATATATAAATTATAAATTTAAATTATATATATAAAAATAGTATTTAAAAATAATAAAAAATAAAAATATATTCTATATTAAATTTTAAAATATCATTTATAAATAGTAAAAAATAAAAATTATTTTATATTAAATCTTGAATTACCATTTACAAATAATAAAAAAATAAAAATAAATTTTATATTAAATCTCAAATTAATATATATATTATATAATATATTATAATATTATATATGTTAGGGATCAAGTCCTTTCGTAAGGGAATCGACCCCCCACAAATTATATTTAATATATATAATTATATATATTATATATTAATTATATATGTTAAAAATATTATATTAAATATCGAATTATAAAATAATCTCGAATTATATTAAATTTACTTTAGTAGTAATTCTTTTTTACCAATAAAAAGTAAAAAAAATATATTCTATCATGAAATTAGTTTTTTGTTAATATAATATAATTATTAGCAATATACCCAAATATATTGTTAAAATAAAAAATGTGAAAATTTTTTCATTTCAAAAATTACTAAAAAAATTAATTTTTTACATATATAATATATTTAATAAAAATAAAAAATAAAAAATAATTTTGAGAAATTATAGTTAATTTTCTTAAAAAATATTTTACATAAATATATTACATATTTGATAATGTTTTACATAAAACTGTAATATTTGTATATAATCTAGTAATGTTTACATGTAAATTATTACATACAAATATTATCTTTAAAGATTTTTTACACATATACATTGTATATAATAAGAATTACATATAACATTTTATAAATTATAATATTTATGTATAATTTTTATAATATTTAATTGTAATATGGCCAACTAATTAAAAATATAAATTTTATTATAAAATTAATTTTTTCTTAATATAATATAATTATTACTAATATTCCTAGATAAATTATTAAACTAAAAAATATGAAAATCATTTTCACTTCAAAATTATTACAAAAATTAATTTCCTACATATATAATATATTTAATAAAAATAAAAAATAATTTTGATAAAATTATAGTTAATTTTTTTAAAAAAATATTTTACATATATATACATTACAGATTTAGTAATATTTTTATGTAAAACTTAATGCTTTTATGTAATCTATTAATGTTTGTATGCAACAATTTACATACAGACATTACTTTTGAATATTCTTTACACACATATATTACATATAACACAAATTAAATATAAATATTATGTAAATTATAATATTTATATATAATTTTATCAGTATTTAGTTGCAATTTTATCAACTAATAAAAAGAATGTATTTTTATCATAAAAAATATTTTTTTAATAAAATATAAATATTACTAATAAAATATATTACAATTTAACCTTGCGTTCCCACACGAAGAGAATCGACTCTCCCATATATATATACACTATATATATAATTATAAATATAAATTATATATATCAAAATAATATTTAAAAATAATAAAATATTAAAAAATATTTTTTTATTAAATCTTGATCAACTATTTAAAAATAACAAATAGCAAAAGCATATTTTATATTAAATTTTAAAATATCATTCACAAATAATAAAAAATAAAAATATATTATATATTAAATCTCAAATTGATATTGTATTGTATATAATTTTATATATAATATATTATATATTATAATTTTATATATGTAGGGGATCGGCTCAATTCTTAAAGAAATCGACTCCTCACAAATTATATATTATATATGATTATATATTACATATAAATTACACATATTAAGAATATTATATTAAATCTCGAATTATAAAATAATTTCAAATTGTATAAAATACTGAATTAATATAAAAAATAATAAAGATTAAAAAATATTTAATATTAAATCTAAATTATTTTTTAAAAATTTAAAATAATATAGATTATATAATACATATATAAAATAATATATAATATTATAAAAATAACATAATAATATATTATATAATATATAATGTATAATGTATAATATATAATATATAAACAATTTATATTAAAAAATAATTACTAAATATATGACTCACTATAACTAGATGTATAACTCACTATAACTAAATGTAAAACAAATATACAAAGTAGTCGTGTTCATGTATGATCGACATCATCTTAAGCTTGGCTTTATATATACTGGAATTGATTATTGTTGTATAATGGAAGGATGACATTTCAATAGAAAAAAAAACTTGTAAGCAAAAAACTAAAAGATATTCTTGTATAAAAAGATAATCATAAATCATAATCTTTGGAGATCTTTGTTTGGGTAAAAAATTTTAATCCTTAAGATTGACAAAAAAAATAAATAGTAAATAATGTATTTATAACCTCCACTAAATTACTGCTAGGAAGAAAGGCAATCAAAAGATTAGACAAAAAATAAAAATAAAATAATAATTACATTCTCTTTATTAATAATTTTAATAATTGTTATTTTTTAAAAATATTTTTTTCACTTTCATCTTTTTTAATAATTATTCTTACATTTTACTCTTTTGAATTCTCTCTAACATTAAACATAAAAATTTTTTCCTTCTTGTTGCTTTTCGGCAATTCACAATCGTATTTTTTATTTTTATTATATATAATATATTATTATATTATATATAATATATAATATTATATATAATATTTTTAATTTATATATAACATAAATTATATATAAAAATTATGTAAATTATAATATTTATATATAATTTTTGTAATGTTTAATTATAATTTTACCAACTAATAAAAATTATAAATTTATCAAAAAATTAATTTTTCTTAATATAATATAATTATTACTAATATACCCAAATAAATTATTAAACTAAAAAAATATAAAAACTTTTTTTACTTCAAAAATTACTACAAAAAATAATTTTTCATATATAATAAAAAATAAAAAATAATTTCTAGAAAATTATAGTTAATTGTCTTAAAGAAATATTTTGCATACATATCTTACAGATTTGATAATATTTTTATGTAAATCTATAATGTTTATATATAAATTCGGTAATATTTGTATGTAAGAAATTGCATACATATATTACTTTCAAAGATTTTTTACACAAATACATTACATATAACACAAATTACATATAAACATATGTAAATTGTAATATTTATGTTTAATTTTTATAATATTTAGTTGTAATTTTACCAACTAATAAAAGTTATAAATTTATCAAAAAATTAAAATTTTAATATAATATAATTGTCGCTAATACATCCAAATAAATTATTAGACTAAAAAAATATGAAAGTTTTTTTCACTTCAAAAATTACTACAAAAATTAATTTCCTACACATATAATATATTTAGTAAACAATCAAAATAATTTCTATAAAATTATAGTTAATTTTCTTAAAGAAACATTTTACATATATATAGTTAATTTTCTTAAAGAAATATTTTCTTAAATATGTAAATAAATAATGTATGTATGTAATTATAATAAAAATACGTAATATTAAGTTATATTACCAATCATAATAATTTATGTAATAGATAATATAATTTATGTAGCTATAATATTTATTAATAATTTTAAATTTTTTTAATGATAATGATTTATATAACTTATAATATATTTATATAATTATAATAAATTTATATATTATTATAAAATAATATATATAATAAAATAATAAATAAAAATTATAACAACCGATTAAATCGATTCTTATTAAAACTTATGAGAACCGTTCCTTAAAGATACGTAGGGTAGAAGGTCCCCAACTTACTAGCTGGGAGATTAAAAGTCTACTAATTTATTTGTTTTTAATGTAATAATGTAACAATAATATAAACAACACAAGAAGTGACAGTCCTGGTTGGATCCCAGCCCCGTGAACGCAGGCAAGTTGGACTGGCTCTGCTTACTTATATCACATGTCTAACAGCCATTGATTTTATAATCTGTGTACTGTGCTAAATGGTGTAAGTGTATCATCCTTCACGAGCACGAAATGGAAATTCTATTGATACAATAGGACTTCGCTTTCAATGTTAGGTGGTACTTGGTTGTTTCATATTGGTGAGAGGGAGTTGGTGAGAGGGAGATGTGTGAATATATGCATATAAATGTATAGTAAACAAAGAGAAAGTTGCCCGAAACACTGTGGGTCATGTGTAAGTAGTCCAGTACTTTGAGAAAGCATAATTAATTAGGAAAATGCTGGCTGCATGCCTATAGCTGCAAATATTAAATAGTACTTAAACCCCAAAACCCTCAATTCTTTTGTCAGATTAATCATAAAAAAATACTAGTACTTAAAAAGATACAAAAAAGTTTTTTTTATTAGATCAATTTAATATAAAAAAATCGATATCTTTAAGATTTTTTTTCTTTGAAAGATAATCAATCTCTCTTAAAAAAATTGTAATAACTAGAAAAGGATTGATTGTTTAGTTCTGGGGCTTGAGTTTAATCAGTGTCAATCTCAAGGTCTCGTAATTAAGCAAAGCCATATATTCGGGTTGGATTGACAAAAAAGGCAATTTTTTTTCAATATTTGTCAACATTATCCTTCCTAGAATTCATTGGAAGTGGCTTCAGAAAATTTTATGAATCAAGGAAAAGTTGTCGATGTTTTTATTCCATGGAAAAGGAGTATGAGGGAGAAAAGATTTGGTTTCGTTAGGTTTGTAAGTCTGCTTGATGCAAGGAGTGTTGTCGAAAATCTAAACGGTGCATGAATCTTTGATTATAGGTTTGAAGCATATATCAAATGAATGTTAAGTCTGTTCTTCTGAATAGTACTTTGGAAGAAGAAGAATACGGTGAGCAGCTTGCAGGTTATGTAATCGAAGAAAAAAAGGATGAAGTTTATATATTAAAGAAAGCATTGTACGGCTTGAAGCAGTTGTTACGAAGTCATTATCCTCTTTCCAAAAGACATGCCTGATAAGATGTGCAGCACACTCGCTTATATGCCTAAAAACCTTCCCTTTCTTATTCGATGTAGGATTAATGTACCACGCTTACTTCTTTAGAGCGCTTGACGTGACATTCTTTCCTACTCAATCTCGTGATGCCTTTTTCACGGGCTTCTCTACTATTTTTACCTACCCTACCTCTAGGGTGTTTAGCGTGGAATCACGGTTGGTCCATCTTGCTTACCTCACTCGTTGGAGCGCTCTGCGTAAAATCGGATAGTCAAGGGTTGGCTCTGATACTGCTTGTCACGGGGCCATTACCCTCTTTTCAAAAGATATGTCTGATAGAATGTACAGCACACCCATTTATATGCTCAAAGATATTTTTTTTCTTATCCGACGTAGAATTAATATACCCTACCTACTTTTTTAAAGCGTTTGATGTGACATAGTCACCAAGAGCGTAGTCCAAAAAGATTAATTCTTATTTTGTGTAGCATAATTTTCAAAGATGTTCAATTGAGCATACTTTATATATTAAATTTGTTGAGCTTAGAGATATTCTTATTGTGTGCCTTTACGTTGATGATCTAATCTTTACTGGCAATAATCCAAAGATGATTGCGGAATTTAGGGAGGCTATGATTAGATGCTTTGAGATGATAGGTCTAGGCTTGATGTCTTATTTTCTCAGCATTGAAGTCATTCAGCAAAATGATAGAATTTTCATTTCTCAGAAGAAATATGCTGGTAATATTTTGAAAAAAATTCAAGATGGAGAATTCAAAGCCGATTTCCATGCCGGTTGAAGAGAAATTAAAGCTAACAGGAGAAAGTGAAGGCAAAAGAGTAGATTCAACCTACTACAAAAGTTTGATTGGGAGCTTTAGATATTTAACTGCAACTAGACCAGACATTGTATTTGGAGTAGGATTGCTCAGCAGGTTCATGGAAGAGCCACGCGTTTGTCATTTGCAAGGAGTAAAGAGAATACTTCGATATATCAAAAAGTACTCTGATCAATAAATTTTTTTACGAAAATAATAATGATGTGAAGCTATCGGATACACAGATAGTGATTGGGCAAGAGATATAGAGACAAAAAAAAGTACATTAGGGTACACATTTATCTAGGCACTGGTACAGTATCATGTTCTTCAAAGAAATAACCAATAGTTGCACTTTCTACAACCGAGGCAGAATATATAGCAGCAGCCAGTTGTGCTAGACAGGCAGTATAGCTAAGAAGAATACTTGAAGTGAAGCATC
>JBBYHL010451085.1:0-16073 GCA_038381835.1 Adansonia madagascariensis | reverse complement strand
TGATTTTCAAAACCTCCCCAAGCCAAGCATGTTAACTTTAATGAATGAGGATTAGCATGGCCTTAGCATTTTCCTTAGGGGTGATTGGCCCAATCACGTCCATGCCCTACATGAGGAAAGGCTATGGGGCCATCATGAAGTGAAGTAGCACTAGAGGGACATGGATCTTGTCAGCATAGATTTGACATTTATGGCATTTTCGGGCATAATTGATGCAGTGTCTCTCCCGAGGTTCAACCAATAATAACTCACTCTCATGATTTACTTGGCCATCTGATGTCCATTGGCATGTGTGCCATAAATCCCTTCATGAACTTTTTCTAGGATCTTTTTAGCTTCAGGAGTGTTAATGCATTTAAGCAATACTTGATCGTGACTCTTTTTGTATAAGATTTTTCCATCGAAAACAAATCCCATAGCCAGCCTTCTAATAGTCCTTTTATTAGTCTCGATTGCATGTTTGGGATATTGCTAATCCTTGATGTAACGAAGGATGTCATAGTACCACTGTAGGCCATCCTTCTCTTTTTTGACACTATGATAATGAACTAGAGTTATGTAGATGCTCTTCTATATGGGAGCAATGATTGACTCCTAGTTGACTTTAAACATGGATGATAAGGTAGCCAAAGCATCAACTATTTGGTTCTCTTCTCGAGGTAAGTGTCAAAAATTGATATCACCAAATTCTTTCTTGAGCTCTGCTATCAACTTCCCATACTGCATCAGCTTGGCATTGCGAGTTTGCCACTCTCCTTTCAATTGGTAGATGACTAGGGTTAAATCACCAAACACCTATAATATCTTGACATTCCACTCAATGGCTGCTTGAAGCCCCATGACATAAGCTTCATACTCTACGATATTATTCGTGTAGTTGAAATTTAGCCTTGCTGTGAATGAATAATGACTCCCATCGGGTGACATCAATTTTGCCCTAATTCCATGTCCTAAAGCGTTTGATACTCCATCAAAATTCATCTTCTAGGATTGATCTTGGTTGAAGGCATCTTTGTCTTTAGAAATGCACATTAGATCTTTATCTGGGAAGTCAAAATTTAAGGGTTCATAGTCATCTACCACTTGATTTGCCCAAAAGTCAGCTATCGCACTGCCCTTGATGGCCTTTTGACTGACATAAGCAATGTCGTATTTAGAAAGTAGGACTTGCCATCTAGCTAGCCTTCCTGATAGCGCAGGGGCTTCACATAGATACTTGATAGGATCGAGCCTTGCAATCAACCAAGTGGTGTGATACAGCATGTGTTGCTTGAGTATTTTGGCTATTCATACTAAAGTATAGCATAACTTCTCGATTGCAGAGTAATTGCACTCATATTCTGTGAACTTTTTGCTTAAGAAGTAGATTGCTTGTTCCTTCTTTCCAGACTCATCATGTTGTCCTAATACACAACCAATAGACTAGTCAAAGACTGCCAAGTAAAGGACTAAAGGTTGACTGGGCACCAGCGGTACCAACACTGGTGGGCTTGACAGATAATGTTTAACTTTATCAAAGGCTTCTTGACATGCTTCATTCCATTTTCCTGGATTTTGTTTGTAAAGGAGTTGAAAAATGGGGTTGCATTTGTCAGTGAGCTGGGATATGAATCTAGCAATTGTCGTAACATACCTCAGGGTGGATCCTCATGGATCTATGGGTGCGCATGACTTAAAATATTTTCCTGACTTGTAAATGTCTTCTTGATTGACTTTTCTTTCACGATATGATGAGAACGAGAATGTACGGATTCTTGACTTATGATGCGGTGAAGGGGACCATAAGATGAATCGCTCATCTTATTGGTCTTAGATGACCATCACGAAATGGCCAACGCTTGGAGTCACCACCGATCATTTCGAGCTAGGCATGATCGGATGCCTATTGAAACCTATGTTTTAAGTTACTAAACTCAAAACATTGATCTCGTGGTCTATGTAATGCAAAGATTCATCATTTAGGTTTAGGAGTTGGTTATGCATGATGAGGTATGAACCTCTTTGCGACACCCAAATCGGTACTGTATGAGCTATGTCTTTCTTGGTTTTGATTCTTTCGATCTTAACTTGTCATTATTTTGATATAACCCCTTTTAATGCATGAACCTTGTAGAAATAATTTAGGTTTTGATGAAAAAGATTTAATCTCATATAGCCCCGAAGAGATAGGGAATATAGAGATTTTCGATAAAAATAACCTCTAGATTTTACTCTGAAAATGGAATATTCCACTTTGGGCACTAGAGAGATACCCACATGAAACATTAACTTTTAAAGAAAACATTTTGAAAACATGAATGCAAATAATCATCATAAAGAAATCATGTAAGCAGGGCAGTAAATGAAGTAACATATCATGGATCATTCAATGCAATGATAAAGAAAAAGGATGGACTATTGGAATTTATCTCACAATTGGCATCGATTATCTGGGAATAACTAAATTGATAATTTTCGAAATGCATCTGGATTTCTTGATTAAGCAAAATTTGTTTGACACGTTTATGAAAGTTAAGGAAGGAGAAATTTTCAATTGAAGTTAAAAGGCAGGGCTGGAGCATCCCTGTGGATGGCAAATAATTTTTGGCAAAGAAATATTCTTTAAAGGTTGACAATTTTGAAAAATAGGGTTAGAGTATGCCCTCAGTAGGTTAGGGTTGGAGCATCCTCATGGATGACAAATAATTTGACAACGAAAGATTTTTGAGATCTTGACAAATTTGAATAACGGGGTTGTAGTGTCCCCTCAAAAGGCCAGGGTTGAAAAACATAAGTTGACAAACTTTGTGATTTAGGAAATATATGAGTGTTTTGACAACCTTTAGCAGAAGAAATTATTATGAATAAAGATGGCAAAGATGTAAAATGTGTTTGTCTTGATACGAGCCTATGGGAGGTCAAAGCATGTTCTCGAGTCTAATCAGGGTGATACAAAAACATTCAAATGTCTCAAGACGAGATTCGAGAGAATAACTCAATTTTGATGGTAACTAAAAACAGGGGATAGCATCACGCTATCCTACTTCCTGAATTTATTCTAAATAGGTTTGAAGGATTTAAAGGGTGGACAAGATACCGCTAGAAAACTAAGTCGATAAGAGTCAATCTAAAAATATTCCCCACATTTCAAAATGACACTTTTAGATTGATTGAGCTATTGGCAGAGCATATGAGGAAAAAGGTGTGTCAAATTTTGAAAAATCATTTCAAACATATTTGGTATCAAAAAATTACAAATAATAGCTTTCCAGAAAGGGAATTTCATGAATGTTTTAAAAACAATTGAAAAGTTTGGAAAAATGATTTAGTGGGCCTGAACTACCCAACCAGAATACATGTTCAGATTCTTAAGGTTATGGATAGTTTAGATTTGGAAAGTCATAACTCTCTCATCCGGAATGATCTGAGGGTGAATAAGACTTTATTTTAAAGATAATTCAACATGCTTTGAGAGAAAAATATCAAGAAATTCATGAAAAATCATTTAGGATTTTAAATTGATTTATCAATTTGCAACAGTTGTGCTGCCAGTAGGGGATAAAGCAAAGCAGGGGGTATTTCTCTTTTTTTTTATGTCTACGAGCCCAAACTTGAGTCATTGACATTCGAACATCTATGACTGAAGGGAAAGAGGGGTATGAGCATCACAACCTCATTTGCATAACCCCAGAGTAGTTTAGGGCGATGAAACAGCCCATTGATCATGCCACTCAAGGTTTTGACTAAAAAAAGGCATAAACATTTAAGGAATAATTGTAAGGCCATTTTCATTTCAAAATCAGGAGGTTTGAGTTTGTTTAACCAGGATTCCAGATCTGGAAACCTTAATTTTCCCTAAGATATTTTGCCAACTTTAAGGAAAATGCTAAGTCCATGCTAATCTTCATTGGTTGAGGTTAACATGCTTGGCTTAGGGGGTTTTGAAAATATGTTTTTGATAGCTATCAAGGATGCATTTTGACAAGGGGAAGACAACAAACATACAAGGGGATGGAACATAACATGAATGGGGATGCTAAATTTACCAATGGTTTAAACAAAGAAAGTGTTATGCATTGTGAGAAGAAAATATTATGGATGCTGAAAATGTAATGATTCATGCAAGTTAATGTATAAATGTGCTTGAAATGTGTTAGGCTAATGATTCATACATGGATTAAGGATAATAAGATGCATGGATATGACATAAAATGCATGAGCAAGAACTATCAAAAAAATAAGGATTAAATGAGGCATTTTGCACATCAAAGGGGCATTAAGGCATCCAAATCTTAAATTACCATAACCAAAAGCCACAATAATGGATGATAATCCTAAGAGGGTGATGGAAACATGAAGAGCTCACCAAAATGATGAAGATGCTGAAAAATAAAAAATGAAAGTGATAAAATAAGAAGTTATACCAACAAAACTTCACTTCTTGGCCAAATAATTGAAGCAGTAAAGATGGTTTGAATTTCTCTCCTTTCCTCATTGTTAATAAGCAAGAAAAAGAGAGAAATAATTGGGTTTTGGTTTTGGTATGGATGAAGGTGATTTTTACAATATGTAATGGTTGAGGAATGAGTGTTTTGGGGCTGTTTTTGGGTGGTGGGTGAAGAGCCACGGGATTTTGGTTTTCTTGGTGTATGAATGGTTTTGTAAGTTGTAAATGAGCTACAAACTAACCTTGTTTAGCTGAGATAGAAGTGGTCTATTTAAACCAGCATTTGGAGCCAATTTAGAGGTGTTTTTGGTCATTTCTCAACAGGGACAAAGTGGTGTCAACTTGGTGGCTGTAGAGTGGCTGTAGGGAGCAACTTGCTTCTAATGTTATGGACATAGGGTGGCTGGTTTAAATGCTGAAATGATTTTCTAGCAAATAGGGTGGCTGATGGTGACCTTAGTCAACAAACTAAGGAGTAGGGTGATCATGTGACATTGACCTTTTTTATCTAATTTGGACTTCAAAAAAAATGTTTTGATTAATTCAAAAGTCCAAAATAGTAATTTGACATGGGTTTTGATCCTTTTTTTATACAAAGAAATGAGTTAAAATCGAATTTTTGATTAATGGTGGTTAAGTAAAAAATGCTTAGACCATGGAAAATTAACCCGGTTGCTAAAAAAAATTAGCCCGGACAAAATAAAGTGTCTACATTTACAATCAAAGTTCGATTGTCAATTGGGATAAACATGATTGGGCATCATAAACACATTCTCCTCATTAGGATAAATGATATGATGCTATGGTTTCATAAGAAAAACTTCTCTTCCGACCATTTTTAGAATCAAAGTTCGTCTATCAATTGGGATAAATACGGGTTTATGTAATAATCTCCTTTATTTTCATTACGAGGAACCATAAACTCATTCTCCTAAATAGGATAAATAAATTTATGCTTTGGTTTCAAGTGAGAAACTTCATATCCCACCATTTTTTTGAATCAAAGTTCTTCTGTCAGTTAGGATAAGCACTATTTCATGCAATAATCTGATTTATTTTCTTGATTAGGCACGATAAACACATTCTCCTCATTGGGATAAATGATATTGATGCTTCGGTTTTGTAGGAAAGACTTAACTTTCTACCATTTTTTGAATTAAAGTTCATCCTTTGATTTAGATCAACACAGATTCACACAATAATCCCATTTCTTTTCATGATTCGACACCATAAACACAATCTTGTCATTGGGATCAATGATATTGATGCTTTGGTTCTGTAAGAAAAACTTCACTTCCTACTATTTTTTACAATCAAAGTTTGTTTGTCAATTGGAATAAACATGAATTCACGTAATAATATATATTCTTTTAATGATTGGGCACCAAAAAGACATTCTCTTTATTGGGATAAATGATATTGATGAGTTGGTTTAATAGGAAAAACTTCACTTTCTACCACTTTTAGAATAAAAGTTCATCCATCGATTTGGACAAACTCAAATTCACATAATAATTCACTTTCTTTTCATGATTTTGCATCATAAACACAAACTCCTCATTGGGTTAAATGATATTAATGCTTTGGTTTCGTAAGAAAAATTTCACTTCGTACCATTTTTGTAACCAAAGTTCATCTATCAATTGGGATAAACATGGGTTCACGTAATAATCTTCTTCCTTTTCATTATTAGGAGCCAGAAACTTATTCTCCTCAATGGGATAAATGAATTGATGCTGGTTTCATGAGAAAAACTTCACATCCTACCATTTTTTTGAATCAAAGTTTGTCTGTCAATTAGGATAAATACTATTTCATGCAATAATCTCCTTTCTTTTCATGATTAGGCACCATAAACATATTCTTCCCATTGGCATAAATGATATTGCTACTTTCGTTTCATAAGAAAAACTTCACTTCACATCATTTTTTAGAATCAAAGTCTATCTGTCAATTGGGATAAACAAATATTCACATAATAATCTCCTTTTTTTTCATAATTAGGAACCATAAACTCATTCTCCTTATAGGAATAAAGGATGTTGAAGCTGTAGTTCTAGAATTAAAAATCTCTATATTCCTTAATCTCATACACGCCTCAGAGAGATAAGGAATATAGAGATTTTTAATAAAAATGACCTCTGAATTTTACTTTGAAAATGGAATGTTCCACTTTGGGCACTTGAAAGATACCCATGCAGAACATTACCTTTAATTTTATCTAAAATGATTGAAAAACATGAATGCAAATAATCATCATAAAGAAATTACGTTAGTACGGCAATGAATAAAGTAACATAATATAGACCATTGAATATAATGATAAAGAGAAAGGATGGATAATTGGAATTTATCTCGTAACTGGCATCGATTATCTGGGAATAACTAAATTGATAATTTTTTAGATGCATCTAGGTTTCTTGATTGAACAAGGTTTTCCTGATATATTCATGGAAGCCTGGGAAAGAGAGAAATTTAATTGTAGTAAAAAGACAGAGTTAGAGTATCCTCATGGATGACAAATAATTTTGACAAAGGAAGATTTCTAAATTTTGACAATTTTGAAAAGTGAGGTTGGAGTATCCCTTCGGAAGGTCAGGGTTAGAGTATCCCTATGGATGAGCAATAATTTTGAGAAGGAAAGATTTTTAAATTTTGACAATTTTGAAAAGTGAGGTTGGAGTACCCCTCAAAGGTCAGGGTTAGAGTATCCCCAAAAGTGACATATCTGAGACTTTTTAAAGAGGTTGAGTTGGAAAACTTAAGTTGACAAAATTTCATGATTTAGAAAATGAGTGAGCTTTTTAACGACTTTCGGCAAAAGAAGTTATTATGAATGACGATGTTAAAGATGTAAAATATGTTCGTGCCTTGATACTAACCTATGGGAGCTCAAAGATGTTTTCAAGGCTGATCGAGGTGATATGGCGACATTCGAATGTCTCGAGACGAAGCTCAAGAAAACAACTTAATTTTGACCCTAACAGAAAGTAAAGGACAGTATCTCGCTATCCCAGCTGTTGAATTTATTTTGGATTGCTTTGAAGGCTTTAGAGGATGGAAAAGATACCGTTAGAAAGGTAACTTAATGAGGGTCAATCCAAAAATATTCCTAATATCCCAAAAAATCACTTTCTGGGGAAATAAATTTTCAAATTTGGGTTAATTACGTTACTGACAGAGCATGTAAGGAAAAATGTGTGTCAAAATTTAAAAAATCATTTCAAACTCATTTGGTATCAAAAAATTGCAAACAATACCTTTCAAGAAAGAGAATTTCATGAAATTTTTAGGAAAAATGTTTGAGGGATTTGAAAAAATCGTTTAGTGGGCCTAAAGGGCCTAACTAGAATGCTCTTTGTTAACTCTAGGGATTCTAGATAGTCTAGGTTTGAAAAATGATAACTCTTTTATCCGGATTGATCTTGGGGTGAACAAGACCTTATTTTAAAGATATTTTGACACACTTTCAAAGAAAAATATTATAAAATTCATAACAAATTGTTTAGCATTTTAAAATGATTTTTCAATTTGTAATAGTGATGCTACCAGTAGGGGATAAAGCAAAGGATATTTGTTATTTTCTCTATGTTTACAGGTCCAAACTTGAGTCATCGATATTCGAACATCCATGAATGAAGGGGAAAGAGTGGTATGAGTGTCGCAAACTCATTTGCACAGCCCCAGAGTAATTTGGGATGATGAAATAGCCTACTGATCATACTACTCAAGGTTTTTACTCAAAAAAAAAGGCACGAACATTTAGGGAACAAATGCAAGGCCATTTTCATTGGAAAATCAGATGTTTTGAGCTCGTTTAATCAAGATTCTAGATCTGGAAAATTTAATTTTCCCTAAAATTTTTTGCTAACTTTAAGGAAAATGCTAAGTCCATGCTAATCTTCATTGGTTGAGGTTAACATGCTTAGCTTGGGGAAGTTTTGAAAATCAATTTTTGATAGGCATCAAACATGCATTTAGACTAGGAAAAGACACTAAACATACAAGGAGATGGCATAAAACATGAATAGGGATGCAAACTTTACCAATGGTTTTGACAAAAAAAAGTGTTATGCACACATCTCATGAAGTGAAGCATGCTGAAAATGATAATGATTCATGACAAAATGCAAGCTAACATATTAACTTGCTTTGAATATGCTAGGCTAGGGATTCATACATGGATTAATCATAGTAAGATGCATAGATATGGCATAAAATGCATGAGTAAGAGCTATCAAAATAATATAAGGCATTTTTCACATCAAAAGGGAATTAAGGCATCCAAATCCTAAACTACCACAACCAAAAGCCATAATAATGCATGAGAATCCTAAGAAGGTAATGGAAACATGGAGAGCTCACTAAAATGATGAAGATGTTGAAAAACCAAAAAAAAGTGATAAAGTAGGAAGTTATACTAACAAAACTTTAATTTTTGGCCAAATATTTGGAGCAGTAGGGATAGCTTGAAGTGTTGAGTGAAGAGCTATAGGATTTGGTTGTTTTAATGTGTGAATGTGTTTTGGAAGCTGAAAATGAGCTAAAATCTCCTTTTCTCTCAGCTGAGATATAAGTGATTTATTTATATCAGCATTTTAGAGCCAAATTAGAGGTGTTTTTGGTCATTTCTCAAGGGGGACAAATTGATGTCAGCTTGATAGATGTAAGTGGCTATAGAGAGCACCTTATTGCCAATGTGATGGATATAGGGTGGCTAGTTTAAATACAGGGTGGCTGGTTTAAATGCTAAAATGATTTTCCAACAAATAAGGTGGTTGATGGTTATCTTGGTCAACAAACTAGAGAGGAGTAGGGTGATCATGTGACATTAACCTTTTTGATCTAATATAGACTTCAAAAATGTTTTGATTAATTCAAAAGCTTAAATTCGTAATCTGATATGGGTTTTGATCTTTTTTATCTAAAAAATGAGTTAAAATCGAGTTTTGTATCAATAGTGGACGAGTTAAAAATTCTTGAACTATGGAAAATGGCCTGCATGTATTGATACATTGCAGAATGTGTCAATACATTTGGTCCACAAACCTTGAGTGTGTCGATACAATGAACATTATATGGATACAATGATTATTGTATCGATTCTATGAACCGTTGTATCGATACATGTTGCTATACATCAATACATTTTTTTATAGAATGTGCATTTTGGCCTTGGCATGGCCTAGTCTCGATACATAAGCTTCTGTATCGATACATAAGCTCATGTATTGATACATTTACATGTTGTATCCATACAAATAAGGATATTTCAAATTTTTAGATCATTGAAGCATTGTATCGATGCATGAGAACCATGTATCGATACATTTAAGCAAAATTATGAATTTTTTAATTTCTTTTGTCCCCGAACGCCTTTAACTATGACCTTTGATGCCACATCTTTGCATTTATCTTTAATATAATCCATAAGCCTTCTTGACCTCTTCAAAAATACTTTTTCATCAAGCAGCACGTCCCCCGATGATCATCTCCCCCTCTCACGTCCATGCCTCAGGTTGCTAAAAAAAATTAGCTCGGACAAAATAAGGTCTCTACAACTACCCCTCTTTGATCGTTATTGAGAATTAGGAACAGGGCAAAGACAAATAGATACTATTTTATCTAAGGTAGAATGACGTTCCCTAGAACACCTATATAGAAATAAATTATAATTAATACTTCACTGTGATAAGTGGAGTGTATTAGCAGCGATCCTGATAGATGTTTAAGTGAATTTCATAGAGTTTACCCTCACTACTAGGGAGTTAGGTTTTCAAAGTTTTAACCCCCTTAGGCAGGTGTAGAGTAACATGGATTTTTAATGTGGGTACTACTAGCTTATGCGAACTTTGACTTAGACTTGGGTGCCACCAGCTCGTGTAGACTTTCATTCGAGTGTTGCTAGCTTGTACAGGCTTTGACTTAGAATTAGGTGCCACTAGCTTGTGTGGGCTTTGACATAGACTTGGCTGCCACTAGCTTGTGCAGGCTTTGACTTAGACTTGGATGCCACCAGCTTCTGTGGGCTTTGACTCAGACTTAAGTGCCACCAACTTGTGCAAGCTTTGACTCAGACTAGGTTCCACAAGCTTATGTAGGCTTTGAAAAGGTGCCACCAACTTGTGGGCTTTAAAAATGGTGCCCAGACAAGTGGGCCTTTAGAAAGGGTGCCACTAACTTGTGGGCTTTCAAAAAGGTGCCATTGACTTGTGGACTTTGAAAAGGTGCCACTAACTTGTGGGCTTCGAAAAGGCACCACTGACTCATGGGCTTTGGAAAGGGTGCCATCGACTTATTCACTTCGAAAAGGGTGCCACTGACTTATGGGCTTCAAAGAGGTGGCACTGACTTGTGGGCTTTGAAAAGGGTGCCACTGACTTATTGGCTTTGAAAAGAGTGCCACTAACTTATAGGATTTGAATAAGGTGTCACTGACTTGTGGGCTTTGAAAAGTTGCCACTGTCTTATGGGCTTTAAAAATGGTGCCTCTAACTTGTGGGTTTTAAAAAGGGTGCCACTGACTTTTGGGATTTGAATAGGGTGCCACTGACTTGTGGACTTTAAAAATGGTGCCTCTAACTTATGGGCTTTAAAAAGGGTGCCACTGACTTTTGGGCTTTAAAAATGTGCCATTGTCTTTTGGGCTTTGAAAAGGGTGCCACTGACTTATAGGCTTTGAAAAGGTGCCACTGTGTTGTGGGCTTTGAAAGGGTGCCACTGAATTGTTGGCTTGGAAAAAAGGGTGCCACTGACTTGTAGGCTTGGAAAATGAGCCATTGAGTTATGGGCTTTGAAAAAATGCCACTGACTTGTGTGCTTCAAAAAGGTGCCACTGACTTATGGGCTTCAAAAAGGATCCTACTTACTTGTTGGCTTCAAAGAAGTGCCACTGACTTGTGGGCTTCAAAAAGGGTACCACTATCTTGTGGGCTTTGAAAAAGGTGCCACTGACTTGTTGGCTTTAAAAATGTGCCATTAACTTATGGGCTTTGAAAATATGCCACTGACTTATGGGCTTCGGAAGGGGTGCCACCGACTTACAGGCTTTAAAAAAGGTTCCATTCACTTCTGCACTTTGAAAAGGTGCCACTGACTTGTGGGCTTTGAAAAGGTACAACTGACTCTTGGGCTTAAAAAGGGTGCCACTGACTTATGGGCTTGGAAAATATGCCATGACTTATGGGCTTTGAAAAGGTGTTACTAACATGTGGGCTTCAAAAAGGCACCACTGACATGTAGGCTTTGAAAAGGGTACTACTAACTTATGGGCTTCGAAGTGGTGCCACTGACTTGTGAGCTTTGGAAAGGCTGCTAGTATATTGTGGGCTTTGAAAAAGGTGCCACTAACTTACAGGCTTTGAACAAGGTGCCAGTGACTTATAGGCTTTAAAAAGGTACCATAGATTTTTGGGCTTTGAAAAGGGTGCCTCTGACTTATGGGCTTTAAAAAGGTGCCACTGTCTTATGGGCTTTGAAAGGGTTCCACTGACTTTTGGGCTTTGAAAAGGGTGCCACTAAATTTTGGGCTTTGAAAAAGGTTCCACTAGCTTGTAGGCTTAAAAAATATGCCAGTAAGTTGTGAACTTTGAAAAGATGCCACTAACTTGTAGGCTTCAAAGGGTGTCACTGACTTGTGGGCTTTAAAAAGATGCTATTGACTTGTGGACTTCGAAAGGGTGCCACTGACTTATGGGCTTCAAAAAGGATGCCACTGACTTGTGTGCTTCAAAAAGGGTGCCATTACCTTATGGGCTTTGGAAACGATGCCACTTACTTGTGGGCTTTGAAAGGGTGCCACTGACTTATGAGCTTTGAACAGGGTGCCACTGATTTGTGGGCTTCGAAGAAGTGCCACTGACTTGTGGGCTTGGAAAATGTGCCACTAACTTATGGGCTTTGATAAAGGTACCACTAACTCTTGGGCTTAAAAAGGGTGCCACTGACTTATGGGCTCAGAAAATGTGCCACTGACTTGCAGGCTTTAAAAAAGTGCCACTAACTTGTGGGCTTCGAAAGTGCGCCACTGACTTGTGGGCTTCGAAAAGGGTGCCACTGAATTGTTGGCCTCGAAAAGGGTCCCACTGACTTATGGGCTTCGAAAAAGTGGCACTGACTTATGGGCTTCAAAAAGGTTGCTAGTATCTTGTGGCCTTTAAAAAGGGTGCTACTGATTTGTGGGCTTTAAACAGGGTGCCACTGACTTGTGGGTTTTGAAAAGGTGCCATTGACTGTGGGTTTTGAAAATGGTGCCTCTGACTTATGGCTTCGAAAATGGTGCCATTGACTTTTAGGCTTTGAGAAGGTGCCACTGTATTATGGGCTTTAAAAATATGCCACTATCTTGTGGGCTTTGAAAGGGTGCCAATATCTTATGGGCTTTGAAAAAGGTGCCACTGAATTCTGAGCTTTAAGAAGGGTGCCACTGGCTTGTAGGCTTTAAAAATGTGCCACTGACTTATGGGCTTTGAAAAAGTGTCACTGACTTGTGGGATTTAAAAGGGTACGATGACCTGTGGGCTTTGAAAGTGTGCCACTGACTTGTGGGCTTTGAAAAGGATGCCACTGACTTGTAGGCTTCGAAAAGGTGCCACTAACTTATGGGCTTCAAAAAGGGTGCCACTATCTTGAGGGCTTTGAAAAGGATGCCACTGACTTGTGGCTTTGAAAAGGGTGCCACTGACTTGTTGGCTTTAAAAAGGGTGCCACTGACTTGTGGGCTTTGAAAAGGTTGCCACTAACTTGTGGGCTTTGAAAAAGTGTCACTAATTTATTGGCTTTGAAAAGGTGCCACTAACTTGTGGGCTTTAAGAAAAAGTCACTGACTTGTGGCTTCGAAAGGGATGCCATTGACTTGTGGGCTTTGAAAAGGGTGCCACGGACTTATGGGATTCAAAAAGGTGCCACTGACTTATGGGCTTTAAACAGGGTGCCACTGATTTATGGGCTTTGAAGAGTTGCCACTAACTTATAGGCTTTGAAAATAGTGCCACTGACTTATGGGCTTTGGAGTGGTGGCACTGACTTGTGGGCTTAATGTGGGTATGATTGGCATCCGTTTTTTTGCAGACAAGTTTATTGCCACCAGCTTATGTGGGCTTAAGAAGGTTTCTTGATAGGTGCCTTATTAATAATGCTTAGTTTATGAAGCTTAAAGTTCTTACCAGGAATTCCTTAAAGGTTCAGTAGACCTGGCTTGAAGTGATATTGTAAAATTGATGATGTATGATGGTAATACAAGTGCATAATATGAAATGTTATCATGGTTGCATGATGTGAAGTCCAATATGGGAGATAGCCGTAGTTTTTCTAGTACGTCATTCAGACTCTCATAGGGATGGCAATTCATCTTTGTTATAACTATGGATGAGAATTTTCTTATTCCTAGTGGGGATTGTAGTTGTCCCGGCTCCATTGGGGATACAACAAAAATCTATTCTTAAGAATTTGGATTATTGCATTTTTTGATTCAGGAGGCTCAATCATTTTCCTGACAATTGGAAGGCATTGTCAACAATTTAGAGACTATTTGACTGATTAGGTTAATGTCTCTGGTTTTGATAGGATTCTAATAGAATGCACAAGTTGATTTTTGGTTAGCTAAAATTGGTTTTTCTTGAGATATGGCTTGTGAAAGCCAGAAATGGTTTGGTGTATGGTCACGTCGAGTAGGTGTTTGGACGTAAAAAGTGCATGATCTTGATGATTAGGACGTGAATAGAGTTCGCTATGCTTTGCTTTTCCTTTTGATGTAATATCAAGATGTCCTGATGCATATTTCAGTTGATTATCAAACATTATCAGTTAAATGACAAGTGCAATGTGAATTGTATAGTGGTTAAAAGAAACATGGTAATATTTATTCATGACAGCAAAGAGATAAACTTGGTATACTATTTGACAAACAAGTGATTCGGTGGTAAGAAGTATGATCATTTAGGTAGAAGATGCCTCTAACGATCATGACATGAATGTTCTTTAGGTGCTTTCCAGGACTTTTCTCGAACAGTGAATATGACTAGTATGAGTTGATCTTTGGAAGATCCCTAGGATTGCTTTGCTTTGTTCTATAAGTGATCTCATTCTATGCCCCATCAAAATTGATCTTCTCAAGTCGCCTTTATGAAATTTCTACTATACTCAGGTTGGTTGCCCAGATGCCCTTTTCGGATTTTCATCTGGACCATTCTCACGACCATGCCCCAGGTTGCCAAAAAAAATTAGCCTGAACAACATAAGGTGTCTACATCTGTCAATTGGGATAAATACGGATTCACATAATAATCTCTATTCTTTTCATGATTGGGCACCATTAACTCATTCTCCTCATTCAGATAAATGAATTGATGCTTTGATTTCATAAGAAAACATCTCTTCCCACCATTTTTTAGAATCAAAGTTTATATGCCAATTGGGATAAATACGAATTCACACAATAATTTCCATTCCTTTCATGATTGGGCACCATAAACTCATACTCCTCATTCGGATAAATGATATTGATGCTCTCATTTCATAAGAAAAACTTTACTTCCCACCATTTTTTAGAATCAAATTTTGTATGTCAATTGGGACAAACATGGATTCATGTGATAATCTCCTTTCATTTCATGATTAGGAACCATAAACACATTCTCATAATTGGGATAAATGATATTGATGCTTTGGTTATATAAGAAAAACTTCTCTTCCCACCATTTTTTAGAATCAAAGTTTGTCTGTCAATTGGTATAAACACAGGTTCACGTAATAATCTCCTTTCTTTTCATTATTAGGAGCCATAAGCTCATTCTACTCAATGGGATAAATGAATTGAAGCTTTGGTTTCATAAGAAAAACTTCACATCCCACCATTTTTTCAAATCAAAGTTCTTCTGTTAATTAGGATAAACATTATTTCACGTAATAATCTCCTTTCTATTCGTGATTAGGCACCATAAACACATTCTCCTGATTGGGATAAATGATATCGATGCTTAGGTTTTCTAAGAAAAAACTTCACTTCCTACCATATTTTTGAATCAAAGATCTTCTGTCAATTGGGATAAACACTATTTCACGTAATAATCTTCTCTGTTTTCATGATTAGACACCATAAACACATTCTCTTTATTGGGATTAATGATATCGATGCTTAGGTTTCCTATGAAAACTTCACTTCCTACCATTTTTTACAATCAAAGTTCGTTTGTCAACTAGGATAAACATGGATCAATATAACAATCTCTTTTCTTTTATTGATTGGGTGCCATAGACACGTTATCCTCATTGGGATAAATGATATTGATGCTTAGGATTCATAACAAAAACTTCACATCCTACCATTTCTTACCATTAAAGTTCATTTGTCAATTGGGGTAAACATGCATTCATATAATAATCTCTTTTTTTTAATGATTGGGCACCATAAACACATTCTCTTCATTGGGATAAATAATATTGATGCTTTGGTTTCATAAGAAAAATTTCACTTCCCACCATTTTTTAGAATCAAGGTTCTTCTATTAATTGGGATAAACAAATATTCACATAATAATCTCCTTTCCTTTCATTATTAGAAGCCATAAACTCATTCTCCTTATAGAAAAAAAGGACATTGATGCTTTGGCTTCAAAAGAAAAGTTTTTCTTTTAACCATTTTTCAAAA
>JBBYHL010451044.1:0-16080 GCA_038381835.1 Adansonia madagascariensis | reverse complement strand
TTTCTTTGTCAAGACCATTGGTAAAGTTAGCATCCCTATTCATGTTATGTGTCATCCCCTTGTATGTTCATTGTCTTATCCTTATCTAAGTGCATGTTTGATGGCTGTCAAAAACTTATTTTCAAAACCTCTCTAAGCCAAGCATGTTAACCTCAACCAATGAGGATTAACATGAACTTAATATTTTCCTTAAAGTTAGCAAAAAAATCTTGGGAAAAATTAAGTTTTCCAAATTTGGAATCCTGATTAAATGAGCTTAAAACTTTTGATTTTCCAATAAAAATGGCCTATGCTTGTTCGCAAAATGTTTGTGCCTTATTTTTGAGTTGAAACCTTAAGTGGTATGATCAACAGGTTGTTTCATCATCCCAAACTACTCCAGGGCTGTGCAAATGAGTTCGTGACTCTCATGCCACTCGTTCCCTTTAGTCATGGACGTTTGAATGTCAATGACCCGATTTTGGACCCGAAAACACAAAGATGAATAAAAAATATCCCCTGCTTTGCTTTGTCCCCTGCTAGCATCATAATTGTTGCAAATTGAAAAATTAGTTTAAAATCCAAAGTGATTTTTCATGATTTTTCTGATATTTTCCACTCAAAGTGTGTCAAATTATCTTTAAAATGATGTCTTATTCACCCCCGAATCATTTTGGATGAGAGAGTTATGATTTTTCAAATGTAAACTATCCAGAACCCCTAGAATCAACAACATTTCTTCTAATTAGGCTGTTCAGACCCACTAAATGATTTTTCCAAATCCTTCAAATATTTTTCCTAAAAACTTTATAAAATTCCCTTTTCAAAAAGGTATCGTTTACAATTTTTTGATACCAAACGAGTCTAGGGTGATTTTTCAAATTTTGACACATCTTATCCCTCGTATGCTCTTCCAGTAGTGTAACTAATCCAAACTTGAAATTTATTCCCTCGAAAAGTGTTTTTTGGGATATTGGAAATATTTTTAGATTGACCCTCGTCGAGTTACCTTTCTAACAATATGTTGTTCACCCTCTAAAACCTTCAAACCAATTTAGAATAAATTCAGAAAATGGGATAGCGCGATGTTGTCCCTCTATTTTCAGCTATTGTCAAAATTGAGTTGTTTTCTCAAGCTTCGTCTCGAGACATTCGAATGTCACCATATCACCCTGATCAGCCTTGATAACATGCTTTAACCTCCCATAGGCTCGCATCAAAGCACAAAATTTTTTTACATCTTTACCATCCTCATTCACAATAATTTCTTTTATCAAAAAGTGTTAAAATGCTCACTCATTTTCTAAATCACAAAGTTTTGTCAGCTTAAGTTTTCCAACTCGACTTCTTTAAAGAGTGTCAGACATGTCACATTCAGAGATACTCCAACCCCAACCTTTCGAGGGGATACTCCAACCCCACTTTTTCAAAATTGTTAAGATTTAAAAATCTTGCTTTGTCAAAATTATTCGTCATCCTCGGGGATACTCCAACCCCATTTTTCTAAGGGGATATTTCAACCTTGTCTTTCAACTATAATTAAATTTTTTTTCCTAGATTTCCATGAACGTGTCAAGAGTCAAGCCCACTTTTATTTTTAAAAAAACCCTTGTTCAATCAAGGAACCTAGATCCATCTTGAAAATTGTCAGTTCAGTTATTCCCAGATAATCGATGCTAATTGCGAGATAAATTCCAATAGTCCATCCCTTTTTTTTATTATTACTTTGAATGGTTCATGTTATGTTACTTTATTCGTTGCCTTACTAACGTGATTTCTTTGTGATAATTATTCGTATTCATGTTTTCAAATCATTTCAAGTAAAATTAAAGGTGATGTTCTACGTGGGTATCTCTCCGATGCCCAAAATGGAATATTCTATTTTTATTAAAAATTTCTATGTTCCCCATCTATCCAGGGCGTATATGAGGTTAAATCTTTTCATCAAAAGCTGGATTTGTATTTCTATAAAATTCATGCATTAAAAGAGGGTTATATCAAAATAGTGACGAGTTAAGATCGAAAAAATCAAAACTGAGATAAGACATAAGTAGTAAGGTATCGATTTTGGGCATCGCGAAGGGGTTCGTGCCTCATCATACGTAACCAACTCCCGAACTCATATGGAAAATCTTTGTACCACACAGACCATGGGATCGATGTTTTGGGTTTCGTAACTCAAGACATAGGTTTAAATAGGCATCCGATCATGCCTAGCCCAAAATGATCGATGGCGACTCTAAGCGTTGGCCACTTTGTGATGTTCATCTAAGACCAATAAGATGAGCGATTCATCTTCTAGTCCCCCTCACTATATCACGAGTCGAAAATTTATACTTTCTCATTCTAATCACGTTACGAAGAAAAAGTCTCAGTCAATAAGATATTTCCTAGTCAAAAAAATATTTTAAGTCGTATACACCTATAGATCTACGAAGATCCACCCCGAGGTACATTGCGATACTTGCTGGTGCCTAGTTGACCAAACTATACTAGTTCTATGAAAAGGCAGAGGAATACATTGAGGCTTAAGAGATTGAGATTGCTAGCTGAAAAGTCGAGCGATAGGAAAAAAAGCCAAAAGGCGACCACTACAGCATAACTAGCAGGAGAAATGATCACAATGGTCATAAGCAACTGAAGGACAGCAAGCTAAACTAGTTATAGAATAATCAATCACAAAGTAGGAAAAGATAATAGATCCCACCCTATACAAAATATGACTCATACACCCTTCTCAATGCTAGCAGGACTCACATCCTTAACACCATATAAGAGATGCCTTGGTTGAAAGACCTCTACCAATGAAAGGCGAATAAAGCAAAAGAGACCCTAAGAAGCACTGTGATTTCCACAACAACATAGGCTATGTCACTGAAGATTGATTAGCCTGAAAAATGCAGTAGAATCTTTGGTACAGAAAGTGGCGATCAAATAATTCATCAAAAAGAAGACCAGTGCAAGGGACAGAACTTGATCACCCAATAAATAACGAGATAACATGACGAGCAAGCACTCGATCATTAGGATAATCAATGTTATTGTAGGTGCCATAGAGGATTAGGCTGCAAGCAAATCCAAACGAAAGTCCTACTTACAAAGCATCATAATTATGGATACAGCCCCCAAACAATTAAAGTAAAATAACTAGGAGATAGTTTTTATAAAAACATATTCCAATCTCCTATCAAAAAATGTGAATGACTCTGTCGTTGTGTCTACTACCATTAGTAATTACCAAGTTAACTAGATTCTGATTGATAATGGTTACGTAGTTGAAGTCTTACAATAGGACGTATTCTGAAAGATGGGAATTGAGGACAAAGACCTAATGCCATCATCATCGATTTATGGGTTTGCCAACTAGCCAATCCTTGTCAAAGGGATAACTACGTTGCCCGTCACTTTCAAGGAGAATAAGCATACAATAACCACTATGGTAGATTTCCTTGTAGTTGACCAAACTTCTGCGTACTATGTCATATTGAGAAAGCCTCTAATGAAGAAGACCAACATGATTATAGCAGTGTACTGCCTCACTATTAAGTTCTGTATGCCAACAGCAGTAGATTACATAAGATATAACTAGAACACTACCTACCAATGCTACTTACTATCGATTCAGCTTGCCGTGAAATAGTTACCAAGTATAGAAGTATGATAAAAGAACACAGTTGTGATAGAAATGGCAGTGAACATAATCACACCAACCTAGCTATAGGTTTTACTCTTAATAGTCTTAGTCAACCGAAGAAACAAAAACGATAACTTTGTATCAATTAGACCTTGTGCTATCCATCAGCGTAGGTGCTTCACTTAACCAATAGGAAAATAACTTTTTAATGCATTTCCTCTAGACAAAACAAAGATGGGTTTACTTAGTTAGCAGCTAATATGTATGAATCGACATAACCATCAAAATGCACTCATTCAACATTGATCTAAAGGCACCACCTGTCAAGCAGAAAAAACATCATTTCATGCCAAAACATTTTAAGGCTATCAGTGAAAAAGTTGATAAGCTCATAGTAGTGAATTTCATCGACAAAGTCAACTATACGAACTGGCTAGCAAATATTATGATGGTAAAAAAGGCAACTGGAAATGGAGAATGTGCATTGACTTTATAAACCTAAACAAAGCATGCCCTAAAGATAGCTACCCTATCCTAACTATTGATCGCCCACTTGACGCCTCCGTCGGCCATAAATTTTTTAGTTTTATGTATGCTTTCTCTGGCTATAATTAAGTCAAGATGAACCTTACGGACTAGGAAAAAAATGGCATTTGTCACTGAAGATGGGATATTCTGTTACTAGGTCATGCTCTTTAGCTTGAAAAAAATCTTCAAGGGTTAAATAGGGTGGTTCATGGAAATATACATGGACGACATGCTAGTCAAAAGCCCTTCTATCCAATAACACGTTAATGACTTGACATAAACCTTTCAGATATTGAAGAAATACAACATGAAGCTTAATTCGTTAAAGTGCGTGTTTAGAGTAGTCGCAAGGAAATTCCTGGGTTTCATAATATCCTCTTATGGAATAGAGGCAAACCCAAAAAGGATAAGTGCAATATTGGAAATAAATCCATCTATATCGAACAAGGAGGTACAGCAGCTAACAGATAGAGTAGACACACTAAACTGTTTCATTTCTAAATTGCTAACAAATGTTTGCCTTTCTGTAAGCTACTCATAGGAGCAACCAAGTACAAGTGGACAGGCGAGTGCCAACAATCATTTAACAACTTGAAAAAATATATTTGCTCGCCATCACTACACGCTAGCCCAAAACTAAGCTAGCAGCTATTTGTCTATCTAGCCGTTTTAGTTAGGGAAAAAGCTAAAGTGCAATACCTCATGTATTACGTAAGTAAAATGCTCTTAACTAGTGAAACAAATTACACCAAAATTGAAAAACTGGTGTATGTACTTGTTATGGCTGTAAGGAAAATTATACAATACTTTCAAGTGGTCTTCATCACCGGTCTTACAAACTAATCCCTAAAAAAACTTCTCTTAAAGATAAACTCAGTAGGGTGAATGATCTAACAGAGTGTAGAACTCAGCAAGTTTGGCTTTAACTACAACCCTAAAAAAGCGATCAAGGCACAAGCCTTAGCCAACTTCGTAGCTGAATGCTCATTCACATCTTTTAAAGAAGCATCACCAGTACTAAACATAGCGGTTTTTTCATAACCTAGTCCTTAAACTACAATGTCAATTCAACTACGCCTGGATAATAGCCATTTCAGTTGTTGGATGATTTATATTAATAGATTATCTGGGAAAGGTGGATCTAGAGTTGGAGTCTTATTACTCAACCCCAAAGGTCAAGAGTGGTAGAATGGCTTGTCTTTCCATTTCACTACCTTAAATAATGCTGTGAAATACGAAGTGCTGATTGCAAGCATGGAATTAACAAAAGCCCTAGGAATTAATTGCCTTACCGCTTACACAGACTCTCAACTGGTGGCCAACCAAGTTAATGGGCATATGAGGTCAAAGGTGAGTTGTTGGCCCAGTACCATGGTATGATCACAAGACTGTGTAGATATTTAAGATCCCCCACGAGTGAAATAGTCAAGCAGATTCTCTATCTAAAATGGCAAGTAGTCTAAAAATTTTCATGAAATGAAAAGTTCTACGAGTGCATTTAAGCACCTAACTATGATAGGCACATATATGAAATAGCGATCGACAGCAAGGACAGTTGGATAACACCCATTGTCTCTTTTTTCAGGGATAATATAGCACCTTTGACCTTTTGCTATGAAGGCAGTTAAAGAAAAGAGCCACCAGGTATGTAATCATCAATGACACTCTATACAAAAAATCCTTTACTCCCTCTACTCAAATGTTTAGCCCCAGTCTAAGGGAAATTCACGAGGATGTGTGTGGCATTCACTTGGAGGATAGAGCTTTAGCATAAAAAGCCCTCAGGCAAGGTTTTTTCTTACCAACTATAAGGAATTATGCAACCGACTTGGTCAAAAAATGTAACAAATGTCAATGATTTGCCAAAATACCCTAGTAACCTGCGAAAGCTTTAAAGTAAGTCTTTACCCTCTTGCCATTTTGTGTTTGGGGGATCAATATTTTGGGCCCATTCTTATTAGCAACCTTACAATGAAAATTTTTGATTGTCACACGTGACTACTTCATTAAATGGGTAGAAGCAAAAAAGTAGCAACTATCATGGCCAGATTTATGGAAAGTTTCATCTGGAGATTTATCCTCTGCAAGTTCAAAATCTTCAATACGCTTCTAGCCGACAATAGGAAACAGCTTTCAGCTAACAAGTTAAGAGATTTCTGTAAAAGATTTTATGCCAACCTAGTAAAACTTTAGTGGCCCCCCCTAATCAATGACCAAATGGAATCCATGAATAAAAACATCTTGCAACCATTGAAAAAAAAGTTAGAAATCGTAAAAGAAGCATAGGCAGAAGAGACACCAGGGATACTTTAGGGAATAAAAATGATAGAAAATTAAGCCACGGCGTAACATGTTTCAGTCTAGTCTACAGAATTGAAGTAGTCATTCCTGCCAAAATCAGAGTCAATAGCATTCGTACAACCGTTAATGGCCAGCTTAATGACTCGTAACTAAAAGCAAACTTGGACTTGTTAGAAAAAAACAGAGGAGAAGCAGCTACCAAAATAGCGGTCCATGCACAACAAGTTTTCAGATATTACAACAAGAGGATTTGCAACAGATAATTCCAAGTTGGTGACTTGGTTTTGCGATGTTGTGAAATAAGTCAACCAATGAGAGAATGAAAAAAGTTATCCCTAAATTAGAAAAGCCCATATCAAATATCTAAGGTTGTTAGATTCAGGGCATATAGATTAACAGATGTGAACGACAAGATAATTCCCAACACTTGGAATGCGACACATTTGAAGAAAAACCACCTCTAAAAATGGAACATTCTTTCTTTGCCAAAAAAAGTACCATTTATTCTCATATGATGACAGCCAAAAAAATCATCCAATGCAAATAATGCTAAGTCACTATTGGCCAAAAAAATGACCTAAGGTCTTCTCTCAAAATAACATAAGTGATGCTAAGTCACTATTAGCCGATAAAATAACCTCAAAGGTCTTCTCTCGAAATTACACAAATGGTGCTAGGTCACAATTGGCAAAACAAAATGACCTTAAAGATCTTGTCTCAAAGACAAACAAGTGATATGAAGTCATAAATCCCATCTAAAAAAAGTAAACGAGCGACGTCAAAGTCACCATTAAATGACTTCAACAGATCTTAACAAACAAAATTAGTAGTACTAAGTCACTTGACTTCCTTGACAAAACAACATAAAAATCAATCGTTCAAGCAAATGACCTCATAAGTGTGTATAACAACACACACCAAATTACTTTATATAACTAAACTTCAAATGCATGGCAACATAATTCAAATCTTGGAAAAATTTTCCTTTCCATTGACAGTAAAAATATATCTACAAATAGTTCTGAACAAAAAAAACTAGGCCTCTCCAGCACCACTAGTAAAAATAGCTTATTTAACCAGTTTGCCACCTTTCTTACTAAACCCTTCTTCAGCCTCAGTTTCTTCAAGAGCATGAGTTATAAAAGCCGCATCCTTTACTCACCTTTCCTCAACCTCCCATTGACTAGCATAAGCATGCTAAAGCCCTTAAGAAGAAAGTATAACCTTCCCAAATCTGTAGCTCTTAAATCCAGGGGGCCTCACAATAGTTGCACCCTATAAAAAGTGCACTACTTATATGCATCTATGCTGACAAATAGCTTGTCAAACACCTGCTCCTTTTGGCTTTTTAGTTTAGCCCGATGACGGGTCCACTCCTCACCAAGTTAAGTCTTCAACTTAGTAATCTTAGATGTCATAGCTGCTAGATTTGAATCATGTCTTTCCAACTGTTCGGCAGACTCAGCAATGTTTCCTCCACGTTTTTAAGCTACTTTGATAGTTTGACGATTTTGGCAATGCGTTTCTCTTTAGCCTTAAAAGCTTTCAATTTTGGCATTTGTTTCCTTGGCTTTCCCAAGCTAGTTATCCAACTACATAATCTTGGTTGCTAGCCGGTTGAACTTCTCCTTTTAGCCCATTTTTTGGTGTCTATAAGTGGTCTGGTAGTGTATTACCTGCAACCACCAATGAAAAATGTCTTAACACAACATAAAAAACTGCAACAAGCAAACATAATATCTAAAACATAATGACCCTATCTCCACTAATGCCATCAATGATGAATTCAAATTCTGTAACAGGCTCTTTTTTTTCAAATAATCATGGTCTACAAAAGCCACCCCTTTTACCATCCCTCTAAAAGCTGACTCAAAATTAGGTACCCTATCTTCCTTATACAACGAAACTTAACTTGACCACCACTACTTGATATACCAAGCATAAATGATGGATGAACTGACAAACTGCTTGTTGTCCCAAATGACTAGGAAAGCACTTTATGGTAAGTACTGTTATACTACCTAAGTTATCCTCTGATGCTTAAAATTGATAGAGCAATTGACGCTGGAGCTGGAATAGAAAATTTGGTTGCACCAATGATAGAAGAGGCAACCACGAGACTTCTCGCATCTTTACCCTTCCCAATCATTGTCTTTTTTATCATAGGAACATCAACCTAGTTATTTTGGCTTTTGTACTTTTTTTTTGCTAACTAGCCGCAGCCTTCTTTGCAGCCACCTAATTTGCCAAACACTCTGTAAGTGCCACTAGTATAGTATCCATTCCTGTAAAATAAAAAAATTCATATAGGATCATAATAACCCAACTAAATTAAACTTACAAGTATTACTTTTTTATATTGGGGGTAGAGGGTCAGTTCGACATAGTCTTCTCACTAAGACAACCAGCAAAAGGCTCTCTAGCACCCTCATGTTCTCCTACAAAGCATAAAAATATTGTCAACAATAAACACACTTACTCTTTAATAAACCATACAATAAGAAAACAAAATGTTCACCAGCCATATCCCTTTGCACCTTTAAAAGACATCTCATTTTCCACTTCTCCAGAGCATGCACTAACCTTCTAGTACGTCTGAGGAATCTCAACCTAAACAACACCTTTGGATATTCTGCAGAGTCATGTATCTCCCACAGCTCACTTGGTCGCCCCTAAAGAATTTCACTTGCTCTCACTCTTATTTATTAAGGGTTGGCCTTACATTGCTTATTGGCGATTTATGGCTCCACTCAACTAGGAAAGCCTATTCAGTACCCGCCATTTTTTGGATCATGAAGTACTGATCCTTCTTTAAATGGGCTTTCGACAAAAGGCTAACCACCAACTTTTTTCTTTCTTTCGCATGTATAAAATATAATCATGATTCACTTTGCTTTAGAATATATAGCTATTTGAAAGCTTCAATAGTGTAGACACCTAATTTTGTCTAGGCTGATTCCATGACAATCCAAAAATATCCAAGATCAAAGATTTAACGATAACCCGGTATGGGTAGAACTTCTCAAGGTAAACTAGATGTTTATAAAGCCTATTTAATTTTGTTTAAATGACTGCATATGCATGTGATTAGTGCACTTGAAGGGTTGTAGAGAACAAATATCAGACAAAAAAGATGAATTTCAAGGTAAAATAATTAGCCTTTAACTTTATACTTGTGAAATTTTAAAATTTCTTTCTTCAGATGTTATCATGGTCAATTTTTTCATTTTTAGGAATTTTCAAGAATTTTTTGTTTAATTTAGGAAGTTAACTGCTGTGTATTTTTACCGATACCAACATGGTAGTTATGCCAGTATGCTCTCTAAAAACTAAAAAATATTTAAGGAAAATTTTTTATTGGTATTTTATACCACAAGGTGTCAAGTTGATCATTTTAGTAATTTATTTTCAATTTTTCATAGTACTATAGGTACCATACTCGTGAAATGTTTTTCGATAAATTTTTTGAATTTTTTATTTTCATCTTTACCATTTTATAAATTAATATTTTTAATAATGTATTGTATTTAATTCATTTTATAAAAGTTTCAATATATATTTTTTAAAATTTTCCTTGTTCTAAAATATGAACTTTCCTTTATTTGTAAAATTTTTTCAGGGAGACTTTTCAAAGTTTATAATTTTTAAATTTTTTTAAATATCTTCACAAATTCATATTAAATTAGTTTTTCAAAATTCATGCTATTTTATTAATGCAATCTTTTTGAAATTTTCCTGTTTCCAAAGTGTGCAGTTTTCTACTCTATAAATTTTTTTGGGAGGATTTCTCTTGGTTTATTCAAATTAAATCAATTTTAAAAAATTTAATTTATTTTATGAGTTTTAAAATTTTTTCTGTTACCGAGATACGAAGGTTTCTCTACTTTGTAAATTTTTTTGGTAGTATTTTCTAAGTTTTTAATTTTTAAAATTCTCCAAATATTGTTGTTTAATCATATTAAATCAGTTTTTCAAAACTCAATTTATTTTATGAGTTCTACATTTTTTTACATATAACAAGTTTTCCGTGTAAAGGTTTTTCTCGTAAAATTTCACAAGTTTACTGTTTTTAATTTTATTATTATACATAAAAATTGTTTTTATTATAAGATTAAATTAAGTTATCATATGAAATTTTATTTCAAATACATTATTTTTATCTTTTCAACTTAATCCTTCTAATTAGTTTTTATGGTATAATTTTACATATTATACAAATATCACACAAAATTCTATAGAAATAGATGATGTCATGGATGACACATGCATAAAATGACAAAATTAATTAATTTAAATCAAATCATTTAATTAATTTAAATCAAATCAAATAAATATTAAATCAAATACAAAAAAAAAAAAGTAAAAAGGAATAATGTGGAAACTTTGAGTAAGAACACTGAAATTCATAAATTTTCAAGAAAAAACATTAAAATTCATAAATTTTAAAGTTTTTCTAAGGTATTTCTCTTGTAAATTTCTTAATTTTTGTTTATTTCTTGTTCGAATCTTCTTCTTAATTAGTCAAATGAATACTTGTGCTCATGAATTTTTGTTCATGCTTAAAGGCCAAGTAAGATGGCTATGATTAAAATTTTTATTTTATTGTTTTAGTTAATTTTTATTAGAAATAATTTGATTTTCCTCGAGATTATTTGTGTTTGTTGATATATATTTTTATTTTCATGAATATATGTTTATGTAATTTTTCTTAATATTTTCATGTTGTTTTATATATATATATATATTTATTGATTATTTTTTATGTTTTTATGCTTATTTATGCTTGGAAAAAATTGCAACAGGTGTGTATATTAATATTTATGAAAATATGTGATGAAAAAATATTTTTTGCTATGCTGGCAGAACCATGTAGGGGCTGATTTTGTGATGTTTTAATTTTATTTAGCTTATTATGTAAATATAGAAATATGAGGAACTAAATTGCAAAAATTGTAAAATTTTTTCTATCGCCATTAATGCTTGACTAATTGCTTGGGGATATTTTTAGAAGTGTTTTTATGCTTAGTTTAGCATGTTTGAATGTGTTTTATGTATTTCATATCATTTTGGGGTCATTTTGTAATTTTACAAAGTTTAGGGATTATTATGCAAAAAATGAAGAAATTGTTTCAAGGCCATTCATGCTTGGCTAACTGCTTGTGTATACTTGTGGAAGTGTTTTCATGTTTATTCTAATATTTATGAATATGTTTTATGCATTTTCCAGCATTTTATGGCTATTTTGTAATTTTAGAAAGCTTAAGAGCCTATTTGCAAAATTACAAATTTTTTGTTCTAAGGCCATAGGCATTTGGCCGCATTGAAATTTTGAAAATTGGTATGATTTCCATAATTTTTTCTGATGAATTTTGTGTTTAATTATGATTTTATTTTGTATATGGACTCAATTGCAAAGTTAAAAAATTTCAGGGACTATTTAGGAAAACTTTATATTTTAGAGTTAATATGATATTTTTGATATCTTTAAAAATATTTCAATATTCTTATGGTCTTCTGTAGGGGTATAGAAATTATTAAAACATTTTCATATTCTTATAGTTTTTTGTTAGGGTATGAAATATAATTTCGAAATGTATAAGGACCTACAGATCAAAGGTAAACCTTGGGGGAATTTTAGTAATTTTCTAGAACCGTGTCCTATGTGATCACCAAGATACTTATAGGTTGAAGATGTACAGTAAGAGTAGGTTCATTTGTTCGTGATGCCATCCAGCCTCTAAGTACCAAGATACCTATAAGTCGAAGGTAAACCCAAAGGCATTTTGGTATTTTTTTCTAAAATTGAGTCTTAGATAGTAACCGGGATGCTTTTATGCCGAAGGTGTATATTTAGGATAGATTCATCATTTTTCATCAATTAGGGTATCGTGATACTTTTACATCAAAGGTATACCCTAAAGGTATTTGGGTAATTTTTCCTCGAGTCGAGTCTTAGGTAAGCACTGGGATATTTTTAAGCCAAAGGTGTATATTTAGGATAGATTCACCACCCTTTTATTATCATATTTGAGTCCTTAGGATAACCGGGATACTTTTATGTTAAAAGTGTACCCTAGAGGCCTTTTTGTAATTTTGCATTAGAACCAAGTCTTATTTGATTACTGGGATACTTTCATATCGAAAGTACACATTAGGTATAAGTTCGTCATATTGGACCATTTTTAGGTGTCAGGATTAAAACTTTTAATAAAATCAAAATTTTTTTAGATTAAGGCAATGTCGCATAATTAAATTAATACTTGAAATTCCTACTAAAGTATACGAGGGTTTTTATAGATTATTTTAATAATGAAACACCCTTTTCAAAATGGAAGTCAGGATTTTTCAATTTTTGTAAAAATAAATCCTTTCCAAAGGCTCTTTAGCAGGGCACAAAAGATATTTTAATTTCCAAAAACCTTTCGTATTCCATAGGTTTTCCAGTGGGGTACGAAAGAGAATGATAAAAACCTTTTTGCCTTCTTAGTTCTCCAGGAGGATGCTAATGACATCATAATTTCCAACAATAATAAAATATGACTTTCTTGGAAAATAAATTTGTTTAATAAATATCACAGGAATTATAATTAAATATCAAATATTGAAGTTGAACAAAAACCAAAATTTAAGTTAACCTAAGATTAATAAAGTACCAATTGTTGGGCATCATGAGAAAGTCGATCCTTACTTGTGATTGTAACCAACTCCCAGACCCTTTTAATTGACCTCTGGTATGAACGTAGACCACAAATTATATTTTTATGAGTTTTATAACCCTTAAAATGCAAACTTCGACAAGTGACCAATCTCACCTTGGTGACTCCAAAATAAATTATCATTTCATAACGACTATTTAGAGTTAAGTCAAGTGAGCGATTCATCTCGACAACTTAGCTCCTAGACATAAAAAATAAACAATAATAAAATAGTAATGATATGGCCCTAAGTAAAAGAAAAACAATGATATATACATAGGAACGAGAGGTACACCTACCATTTTAGTTCGAGCTGGACAAGATTCGTACCTAGGCCATGTTGCTATAGCTTGGTGACTTTGCTGAGGACATGTCAGAGTCAGGCCTAAAATTAATTAAATGTTAACTAAATTTTTATTAATTCGATTTTCAAGTGGTATATAACTATAGTATTTTCAAAAAAAATTTATTGCATTTTTTATTTATATAGAAATTCGGCTATATGTTGTTCATATTTTTCACTAACCTTATTATTTCCTTTGCAGCATTATTTTTGGGGAATTTAGGATGAGGATTTTTATTATTTTTGAAAGTTGAGTTATAAAAAGTAAGTTGTTCCCCCGCACACACTGTACTCATACATATGCATTAAATTCCCTCCCAGGTATATGAAGGGAGCATAGGTACCCAATATTTTAGGAAGGGGCAAAGTAGCTCTAGCTTTTGAGTTGTTAGCTTTTGTCTGGACCAATGAAAAGCCTACAGTGTGCAAATTCGTATGCCTGCATGAGGTGTTAGCCTCATTATGGGCATGAAAGATACTCCCACTCGAATTGAACTCTTTCCAACATAAACCCGCGATAAGTAAGGATTAGGGTACCTTGTCAATTTTTTTTGGACTCGAAGAATAATTCGAGAACCTATTTAGATGATTAACTTAAACCTTATATAATAAACTAAAAGGGCTTCACTTAGTTAGAGCCATACCCGATTTTAAAGGGTACCAAATTAGGCACACATGGGGGACCACTTCTTACCCTTTTCTTTTTATTTTATGTTCTAAACATATGAACCATGTGATGATAATTAAACATCATCATTTAAGCTAAGACCTATTGCACCTTAAAAGGTGTTGTTATGGCTTTAATTTTGATGTCAAGTGATGATGGACACTGGTAAAGCAATTATTTCTTTTGCCTTGCAAGTTATACGTACAACTTTAACTATATGATGTTTGAACGTCATCACTAGCAACAAGGACTTTTCATTTGTTCCGATAGGTGTTGTAACTTGGGGCAACTTTTATTTATTTTCATATTACTTCTTTTCTTATTTATCTGGGCTAATTTATGCCTCATTTTTATTTCTCTTTGTATATTATTGTACCTTAAGGCTACATAATGTCTTAATTTTATTTGGGGCAATCTTTTTAATAGTAGGCCTTTTGTATATATTTGTTCACACACATTTTTCTTTAACATTACATTAATTTCATCCTTGCACCCATTTGTATAAGTATATTCATACATGCATTCATGACACGTATTTTATAAAGGTAAGGGGGTAAAATGAAAGTTCATTCAGATTTATTAGTTTTCTAAAGGAATTTATTTCTTTTAATCTAAGAGTGTCAGGACAATTAAACATCATTGATCATGGTAGATGAATTCTCAGTATGCTTATAAAGAATGGAGGGAGATGATCGAAAAGCCTGAAAGGCTATAATAAAATGGTAGAAGAAGATGCAAGTCTAAATTTTTAAGCTAATAGAACAAGTAATAGCCACAGAAAAAGAGTTTGAAAATAAGAATCCAAGAAATCAAAGGAATCTTTCTAGTACTGTTGTTGGCATATCTGAGTTAGAGGGGCAACCATCTCAAAGACCCCAACTTATGAGAGCTAGTCCCATAATACATACTGCTATAGACCCTAATGCTCAACAAGGGTTAACAAGTGTAAGACATGATACTACCTTAAACAATTCAATAGGTACAAATACTGATGAGCTTGTTGAATAAGAAAGTCACAAATTCAAGACTCGAAAAATGATAGAAAAGGAGAATAGTAAACAAAAGTACTAGCTACTTAAAAAGAGGCTCAAAGCAATAAAAAGAGTTAAGGATTTAGAAGGTGTTGATATGGAAGAGTTAAGTTTAGTACCAGATCTAATTCTCCCTCTTAAGTTTAAGATGCCAAACTTTGAAAAGTTTAGTGGCACTACTTCTTCGCAAGCCCACATCAAAATGTATATCAGAAAAATGATCGAGCACACCTACAATGACAAGCTCCTCATTCACTATTTTCAAGAAAGCTTGTTTGGGTCAACGTTAAGATGGTATAATGATTTGAATAAAGGTTAAGTACAATGTTGAGAAGACTTGGCTAATGCCTGTTTTTAGTAATATAAGCATATGTCAGATTAGGCACCTGATCTATTGTTTTTTTAGAGTATGAAGAAAAAATCAACAGAAACATTCATATAGTATACCCAGAGATAGATAGACGTAATGACCCAAGTACAACCACCTTTGATGGAAAAATAGATGGTGTCTTTATTTTTGAATACCTTACTAAATCCATTCTTCGATAAACTTGTGGGAAGTGCCATAAGAAGTTTTGCTAATATAGTGGTCTCTAGTGAAATGATTGAAAATGCCATAAAAAATGGGAAGATACAAGTTAATTTGGTGCTTATGGTGAAGAAGAGAAAAACTTATGAAAAAAGGAAAAAGAAATCCCAATTGTTTTCTTGATGAATCAACCACTTATAAATCTTGGTCAATATTGGTCTCATCCTTATGAGCCTTGTTATCCTTTCATGGATAGTGCATCTAGTGTGATCCATCATCACTCCCAGCCCATGCTCACAGTTAAACTGACTATCATCTCTGACCACAAGTCAAGTCCTTAGCAGAATAGTCAGAGCAAATGTAAGAAGTGAAA